>JAMKCH010020976.1:0-20801 GCA_023653785.1 Ophioderma brevispina
CAAACCTTAGCTGGGCCACGGCAGTACCCTTCAATAGGCCGGGCACGGCAGCCAAAAGTAGCTGGGCCACAACGGAAAAACACCTATTTATTGGGCCGGAGATAACCGTAGAGTCTGCAAGAAAAAGTTGGCCACGTTCGAGTTTCCAGCAAAAAACTTATGTAGATAAGGTGTTGAAGGGTTCATATGTAATGTTTTAGGGAGGGCATCCTGCCAGTTCTGACAAAATGAACTCGCACAAGTAAGTGAGGTTTAGACTGGGCTTCGCTATGAAGTTGCACTCTAAGGATAGAGTTATGGGCCGCGACCAGAAACGTAGTATTCTACTATAGGAGGGGAAGACATCTCGACATCTCAAAAATGAAACTAAGTCCAGAGGTCAGAAAAAAAATAAGTCAGCGCGGACCGCTGCCTGGTCAGCGGAAAGTTCGCCCTAGATCTTAGTGATCTTTCAGTGAAAGTAACCTAGCCGGGCCACGGCAGTGCAGTGTGGGGAAAAGTCACCTAGCGGGCACTGCAGGTAAGCCTTTTCAAAAATGAACATAAGTCCAGAGCGGACCGGCCGCTTCCTTGGTCAGCGAAAGTCGCCCTAAATCTTTTAGTGATCTTTCAGTGAAAAGTCGCACCTACCTAGCCAGGCCACGGCAGTGAAAAAGTCACTTATCCGGGCCACGGCAGGTAGACTTTTAAAAACTGACTAAGTCCAGGGCGGACCACTTCCTGGTCAGCGGAAAGTCGCCCTAGATATTTCAGTGAAAAAGTCACCTAGCCGGCACACGGCAGTGAAAAAGTCACTACGCCGGGCCACGGCAGGTACACTTTAAAAAATGAAATAAGTCCAGAGCGGACCCGCTTCCTTGGTCAGCGGAAAGTCGCCCTAGATCTTTCAGTGAATGAATAAGTCACCTAGCCAGGCCACGGCAGTTGGAAAAGTCACTTAGCCGGGCCACGGCAGGTAGACTTTTAAAAAATGAACTAAGTCAGAGCGGACCCGCTTCCTTGGTCAGCGGAAAGTCGCCTAGATCTTTCAGTGAAAATCACCTAGCTGGACCACGGCAGTGAAAAAGTCACTTAGCCGGGCCACGGCAGGTTAGACTTACAAAAATGAACTAAGCCAGAGCGGACCGCTCCTTGGTCAGCGGAAAAGTAGCCCTAGATCTGTAGTGCTTCAGTGAAAAAGTCACATCAGCCAGGCCACGGCGAGTGAAGAAAAGTCACTTAGCCGGGCCACGGCAGGTAGTTTTAGACTTTTAAAAAATGAACTAAGTCCAGTGCGGACCGCTCCCTTGGTCAGCGGAAGGTCGCCCTAGATCTTTAGTGATCTTTCAGTGAAAAGGTAACCTAGCCAGGCCACGGCAGTGAAAAGTCCTTAGCCGGCACGGCAGCCAATAGAACTTTGAAAAAAATGAACTAAGTCCAGAGCGGACGCTTCCTTGGGTTCAACGCAAGTCGCCCTAGATCTTTTAGTGATCTTTCAGTGAAAAGGTCACCTACCAGCCACGGCAGTGCAAAAGTCACTAGGCCGTGCCCACGGCAGGTAGACTTTTCAAAAATGCTAATCCCAGGCGGACCGCTTCCTTCATTGGTCGCGGAAAGTCCGCCCTAGATCTTTTGGTGAAAAGTCACCTAGCGGGCCACGGTATGTAGAATTTTCAAAAATGCTCAAGTCCAGAGCGTAACCGCTACCTTAGTATTTACCTGAAAGTGGCCCGCTAGACTAAATTTGTGGTGGTGCTGAAAGCTTTCGGCCTGTTACGGCTGGTGGGATGGGGCCGCGATGAAATCGACTCAAATTTGTTTACATTATTATTTTGTACCAGTGCAGATCCTTTATGTGGTAGACCTACCGCGATTTCAGACCGGTTTCAGAGCCCTACGCTCTATCAGAATGCAACTTTGGAAACTTCCCAGTTGCCAGCATTTCAACCACTCCATCTGACATGTTCCATAAAATACTTAAAGTTATGGGTGCTATTATCCGCCAGAGGCGTACTCAAGACCGCATTTGGCTGAGCATAGACTCATATTCAAACTTGGTACTTCCAACCCAACGGCTTAAATAGAAATTTGACAAACTTTTTTAATCGTAAGGTTTATTTTTATTTTGTTCTACTTTTGTCCACATTTTGTAGTTTTTCATGTGGCCTCTGTACTTCTACATTTTGGCAACCTTCCCAAAACACACCTTCGCTGGTTTTGTAAACCGAGTGGTTAGCCAGACACAATTGATGTTTATCTCTTTTTCATTCGGTTGGTGATATCCCTTGTGCCTGGGCAGTCACGCCTTATTTCTATTTTGGTATCGATTGGCTAGAGTGTATTTCATCACACTTTCAAAGTGCGTTTCAAGCTGGAAACGTGGGTGTATTTAATGTTGTAAAACATATCCAGCACTGTGTACAATTGTAAAACTTACACGACCATATAGATAGTGTATATATTATATCTATCTCTAATATATATAATATATAGATATATATTATATTATATATAATTATATAATCTATATATATCTATATAGTTGTGTGTGTGTGTGTGTGTGTGTGTGTGTGTGGAGTGTGCGTTTGTTTTCCCTACACCGAGGACAACACCTGACTTTTCACTGTATAAACCGCTGACAAATCGTTTACACACACACCGAAGGACGGTCCTCGTTTGTAAACGATGTTAAATAATCTAAGTATTGCAGTTAAATTTTCCGTAATTTGCTTATAACGGAATAAACTGCCAATATAATATTGCAGTTTAGTGCAGTGGTCACTGGCCCCAGGTGATTTAGGTTAGGGCGAAAGTCGAGTGATCTAGTCGCCCCAGTGACGTAGGATTAGGCGAAGTGAGTGATCTCCTCCCCCAGTGCCTTGGGTTATGGGCGAAAGCCAGTGGATCTACTCCCCCCAGTGACTTCGGGTTAAGGGTTTAGTGTTATGTTTAGGGTTATGTTAGTGTTAGAGTTTATTAACCCTAACTCTAATAATAACCCTAACCCTAATCACTGAAGGGCTAGATCAACTCGGTTTCGCCCTAACCCTAAGTCACGGGGCAAGTAGATCACTCGGCTTTCGCCCTAACCCTAAGTCACTGGGGCGAGTGTCACTGACTTCGCCCTAACCATGCTACCCTAAGTCACTGAGGGCGAGAGATCACTCCACTTTCGCCCTAACCTAAATACGGGGCAAGTAGATCCACGGGCTTTCGATTAAACCCCTAAGTCACTAAAAAAACAGTTAGCTCTAACGCGGACTTACGGCCTGCGCGCAAGCTAGTTAACACTTTTTACCCCATAATTCCCTCCTTCTCAAGCCCTGCCCTCTGTAGGGCTATCGACTCGGCGACGTAGCGAGTGATATAAATAAAATAATAGATTAGTAACTTTATAGGCCTGCGGCGCAAAACAGTGGCTAAGCGTTTTTTATAGGCCTGCGGCGCAAAACGTTGGCTAAGCGATCTTTATTGGCCTGCGGCGCAAAACAGGTGGATAAGCGATCTTATAGGCCTGCGGCGCAAAACAGTTAGCTAAAGCGATCTTTATAGGCCGGCGGCGCAAGTAAGTTGGCTTAAGCGATCTTTATAGGCCTGCGGCGCAAAACAGTTAGCTAAGCGACTATTTTATAGGCCTGCGGCGAACCTGTTAAAGCTTTTACCCCATAATTCCTCACCTCCTTCTTCAAGCCCTGCCCCTTTAAGGGCTATCGGTCTGCGACGCAACCGAGTTATATATAAAAAAAATATTTTTGTTTTTTGAATTTTGGTTTTCTTATTAAATTTATTGGCCTGCGGCGTCCTAAAAAGAAAGTTATCTAATCAAAATAAAAAAGCGCCTTAACCCTCCACAACCCCCCATACCCCCACGGGCGGATTAAACTAATATCAATATATCGCTTTATTTTTTCTGTTGGTTCAATTTTTCAATGTTTGAAGGTCATCCGAAGGTCAATCATAGAATATTCATTAAATTTTTTAATTAATTTGCTTTGCTTCTTTCCGCTAAGGGGGCCCACCTTAAGCTGCTGCAGGGCCCTTTTCCTTATGGAGGGGTCATTATTTACGCCAGGGAATGGGGGATTTGAGGGGGAAACCCGACAAATTTTGTAAGATTTGAGGTGGGAACTGAAATTTTTCATCAACGAGATGAGAGGGGAACTTGACCTTTTAAATGGGGATCAGCATGATCAGGGGGGGAGTGTGAAATTTTTTGAAAGGAAGCGAAGGGGAACGCGAAAAGTTTTGCGAAAAATTGAAATCCTCCAATTCCCCACCCTGGCATAAATAATGACGCGCTCCCTTAAATCCGCCACTGTTGTCTCCGTGGCGTGGGCTTTCTTTTACACGAATTGTGAGGAGCTCAAAATATCATTAGCAAATAACTTTAAATCATTTTGTAACCATAAAGGGATTTTGAAGCGGGTAAAAATAGAGGGTTCTGGACATCATTTCAATTTGGTTTACAATATGCAATTTCTCATTTCAACCTCAATACACACAGTGAGATCGATTATTTTGCTCATCAAACTGTAGTCATTCTTTATCTACATGATTGAGTGATCACAAAATCAACACGTTTGTGGAAAACTCTTTAACGTGTTCTTCAGATTGAAAAGCGCAAAACAACCCCGCTTTTTAATTGTAAAAAAATAGAATGAATTTGTCTGCAGGTTAAAGCACCCCTAACTCACTTAACCATCACACCAAAGAACAAGCTAATATCACAAATGACCATATTTTCCAGATTGTTTTTGGTTACTAATCCCAGTCACAGCAAATGCAAAACGCCCACATGAGGCGCTCTATAGTCTGTACGCTGATACTGGGGGCAAAAATCTTTGAAACTGGTTGGTGATCGCGGAATAAATTGTCTCGAATTGCTATCCAATGTCATTTACATTTGAGAAAACATACCAATCATGTCAATCATGACATGAAATTCACCCACTTTCTTAATGTAAGTAGTGCTTTTCTCGGCCAAAAAGCATTTCTTTCAGATGCCATTCAAGACGTAGTCCACTCAAGATGTTTTATCCTTCCGGCAGCCAAGTTAATGGTGTATAACCAATATACCTGTTTCCACATTCTTTCGATTCTCTCACATTTTTTTTATAAAAACTTTACAACTTTGAAGCATGTTTCTTTCTGATTTAAACCTCTCACAGAGGAAATCCCACAATCACACAAAGTAAATCAACCACATGACAGAATTTGTAACATATGGTGCCAGATTTTTTTTATAAAAATTACGATCACTAAACTCACAGCATGTCAAAACGCTATAACGAATGCTCTTTGATCGTATAGGTGATATTGACACATCAAGGTGAAATTGATGAGGCTGGGATAAATTGTGCCTCCAATCTACTGTCCCCATGCATTACTTTGGAAAACAATACCCGTCTACTCATGTCAATCCTAACCTTCCACCACTTTCGTAATTTTTCAGACATTTTTAAAGCATTTTTTTCATATGCCATACAAGAAAGTTGTCCATCTAAGATTATTATCTTATTATATTTAAATTTTATGTTTAAAGTAAAAAAAATTGTCGGTGGTTGTTTTTTTTCGTTTTTTATTTTGTTGTTTTTGGCTTGTTGTTTATACCTTATGATAAGGTCATGTGGAATAAAATTTAATGTTTGACTTTACAAATAGGTGGTGCAACTCATACAGATGATTTCCTTTCGCCCAAAATGATTGTAAGCCGTTAAAGTGACATGAGAAGGAATTTTTTTAGGATACGAATTATTCTCTCAAATTGAACGGACGATTGGAGACCACCTACCAAGAACGTTACAAAGTTTATTGGAACAAAAAAGCTAACAAAAGAAACCCCCCCCCCCCCCCCCCCCCAAAAAAAAAAAAAAAAAAAAAAAAAAAAACAAAAAAAAAAAAAAAAAAAAAAAAAAAACAAAAAAAAAAAAAAAAAAAAAAAAAACACAAAAAAAAAAAAAAACAAAAAAGGTTTTTAAAAACAAAACAACAGATAAACTTGTTTTGAACTTGCTGACTATTGTAATATTTCCCATAGAACACCGTGCTTGACTTTCTCGTGCCACGACGAAAGTCTAAATCATCATATATTACTAAAGACGGCGCATTCGGCTTATTCACTTCAGGTGTGATATAATAATGGAAAGCATTTCAAATATGCAAAAAACCCGGGTTCAAAAACAAATGGGGTCCGCCTTCCTTTTGGAAATCTCCTCATGTCTTCTGTAATATTTGTGACATTTTTAAAATAAATAGGGTCTTTAGAATCTCAGAGAAATTTCACAATAAAAGATCCCTGAAAGACAGCTACTTAACACCCCACATAATTCTATATTACTTATAATAATAGCAACCTGTCGATCACCGCCAACAAAGGGAGGGTAGCGTATTTGTGTCGTTAGATTAGGAGCACTATCCCTAAAACACAAGGCAGGGGAACGCTCCTTGATTTGAAAAGTGACCAAAAATGTCATTTAGGGATTAAGCGATATACCTTTATGGCAACGCTCCAGTATCAAATCATGGCGAGGGGGTGGTGTGGCGCATGTCGAGTTTCACGCGCTGTGTATCGAGTTTTCCTCGCTTTATGTCGAGTGTGCAGCGCGTTATATGTCGAGTTACAAGCGATCTTCCAGTTTGCCCTCTATACATCGAGTTTTATCTCTATGTGGTGGTTTGATAAATCATGTCCAGTTTTCCTCATGTCCAGAAAAAAATCATGCCGAGTTCAAAAATCATGTCGAGTTTGCTCATGTAGAGAAAAAAACCATGTCCAGTTTTGCACACTGTTAAATACTATATAATGTTCCAGTTTTTAAAAATCGGCCATTATTTTCTGGACCTGATTTTTGGACATGATTTATGAAAATCGGCACATAGATAGGCAGCGCTGTAAACTCGACATTTTATAGCGGGTAAACTCGATAGTACACGCGTGAAACTCGACATGCGCGGAAAAAACTCGCCATGATTTGATACGATGGAGCGTGCAATATCCTTGTATACTATCAATTATCACTAAGGCTTTCACTGGGAGGTTTCGAGGTAGGGCGCCACAATCTTTGACGAGCCAGATCTGCATATACACATAGCCTACCTTCACATTAAAGATGATTTACCCGATGTACTACATAAAGTATCATGTTGCATTGAAAAACTTGAAGCAGATCCAACATTAGGTTTCATGTCGATAGCAATCTCGTTTTGAAGTGAGAGCTAAAATTATGTTTATAGGCTCATAAAATACTTTGTAAAACTAATTTGGTCAGAGCAAACAGGGGTATTGTTCACCATAAATCCAACCAAAACCATTTAGACGGCTCTAAGATTTCGCAGGGTAAATTAGAAGATAGTAGCTTTCAGACACCAAACTTTAGACCACTTCCAGTTCATATAAGAGTCTGGGACGAGGGCATATCGGCGATGGAGCCATGGACCTTTAACAAAATTACCCTAAACAAAATTTACGTCCAACAATTTCTTCGTTTTGAAACTAGGAGCGATTTAGGTATTCATGTTCGGACTGGACTATTAAAACAGAGTGACCTATGGAGAACAGCAATGTGCCAAAATATTCATAAAATTAAAACGTAGTGTTGCATTTAGAATTGCAGCGTAGGTTTATTGTGGTCCTCTGTAGAACTATAGAAACAAGCAGGGATGTTATCAATCATTACCTGAGAAAAAATATTGCTGCAATACTGAAGGAAGAAATAATATTCCATAGCTATTTCACAAGTTATAAGCAAATGCGTCCATATGCAATGCTTATTGCTTTTGTCGAAATCATAAAAATTAACGAGTTTTTTCCACTTAGCTGTTCTAAAAAACCCTGATGAAACTGATACGATATTGCGCTTGGCACGGGGATAACCATGTGGCATGTAATCGCACTGGCCTGTGGTCTTCTCATACCGCTGAAAGATTTAAAAGTAACTTCACAAAACCAATCTTGATTTTGTATTCGGAACAATTTTCATGTTGGGTTTGTGGGTAATGACTACAAATTTTGAACTCCGGCTAAAATCCGTATAAGGGAAATTACCTTATCGTCTTTATCAAGGACGAGTACAAAGGGCTTCAAATTCTCTTTGACAAGTAGTGGGCAATGACGCCGTACTCGGGACGGGATTATAACGATTGTCACACTATTTCAAAACGTATGCTTTATAATGAGATTTTGTGGCGTGGGGTTATCAGATAAACAACGTGTGTCTGAATTATTGGCAAAAGACGTAATTACAACAGTTGATCCCCCGTGGTTCAGTCCTAAGACTGGGTTGGTTCCAAATTAATGTTGAAAAGAAGATGGAGTTTAACAAGCAAGTCCTTTCGAGGGAACTTCATAATATTTATTTGATAAAAATCTATTTTCCTCTACGTGGAATAGACTGATTTTGTATTAAAGACTTGTGGTAACCTCTAATGGAAACGTTAATATCATTTCTAGTACGTTGGGATATTCTAATAAGTAAAAAAAAACCGCTATTACAATAACATATTTTAAAAAATATTAAGTGTATCCTCAGTTAGCCTTTTGCATGTAATACAATAGAATACAAATAGCATTTGATATGGGCCTTTGGACAGTAAGGTCAAAGTGATTAACAAATAAAAAGGATTAGGCCGACTGAAACAGAGAATGATGATATATTGCAGAGTGATGGACCATGAATAAACACTTTAATGTTTATTTAAACTTTATTTAGGGTCCATCATCTGCAAACATCTAATCATAGTATAAGAAAAAGCAGCACAATTAAAAAAGAAATCATGTGAAGAAGGTATACAATTTAAGGGACATACTAAGATCGGGAAATAGATGAAGTTTTAGAGCTTTCTTAAAAAGTAACAATACAAACCTGGAGTGGCGAACCGAATAGGCAAGGAGTTTCATAGGTAGGGACAGCATTAACTTTTTGTACACTCTAAACTAATTACCATGGTGATGTGACAGGAAGGAACAGGGTAGACAAATGGTAACTTTTACCAACTACATTGGTGTCAAGTACACAATATTGTATACTTTGCTCGACCAAAAATTGTTAGCATTTCACCAATTATTTGTGTCAAAAGTACCCAGAGTTGGTAGCTTTTCCACAAATATGTATATCGTTGACCCAACTTGTCGATCAGTTCTCGGCCTATACACAGTGTTGTATTATTTTTACGCTTTTACGAGGAACAGTGAGGAGTATCTTGTCAGAGGAATGGTGAGATGATAGATCGGTGTTATAATCAGACCAGATACATTTACAACATATTTTTGATTATAACACATAATTGGCGTGATTTCGTTGTTATCCTGTTTCAATTGATACTATGTTGTAAGTTTAACGGATTACACTGTTTCTTCAAACTGATATTTTGGCAGATCTTTTGTTAAAGCGTGCGTCATTCCATTAGATTATTGTGCATTGTTTAGATGCATTATTAATTCGCTTTAATCATGTTAGATCCCAATTTTACTGCTTAAAACTGGTACCACTCAATGCAAAGTAAGAAACAGATATTTTAAAAATGACGTTTAAAAAGTTATATTCCAAAACAAACCAATGTCCTATATAGCGACTATTTTTTAACTTAGCGTAGTATAAGATGATAAAACATGATAGATGCAGTGCTAATGATACAACGTATCGCTATAGAAAATTTATAGCGTGGTTCTTTGCATTTATTATTTTTGCAGAACGTTGTAAAAATTACACCATTTACTTTAACATATTTGTATTAGTTAATGTGTGATTAACCGGGCTAATCCAGTTATGGAGCAATCTATTCCGATGTCTGAAATGACTTTGTCTCGATAAAGATGATTTAACAGCGTTTTGTGTAAATGAGGCAGTTTCAAAAAAAAAAAAAAGACACGACAAACAAGAAACTCATTGCTGCAACTAACTTTAATAATATGTTGAAACCGACTTTGTATTAAACATTTATCGTGATTATCTTGGTAGACATGAAAGCATTGATGTGTAGTGAATGGGATACAGTTTGATTGATATCTTGGCGACTGATGTATAGGTCTGCTTTCATTGTTGATTGCTTCAATCTAAATATGGTATTTTTTATTGGAGATTTCAGAGCGTAAGCTTTCAAATCCAAATATCTTTTATCCATTTGATTTGAGCAAGTAAAAACGGTCTTGTTTCTCATTGTGGCAGTATGTAGTTAACCGGGTTATGATGCTATAGCAGTGACTGCGTTTGAATAAAAATACAAAATTTTACTTTTTTTAAAAAAAAAAATGTATCAAAAAATTACCACTAGAAAGGGGAGCGTATTGTCACCACTTTTCGTCATTTTCTTTATCATCAAAACAAAAACCCCGTTAGCATTAAATTGGCTTTTGAAATCAAATTGTATTACGGATGTAGGATTTTAGAACGATGTTAGGCAAAGGTACCTTTTTGTTTTACTGGATAACTCTTTACTTAACCTGACCACGATGACAAGTATATAATTGAATAAGACTTCGATATCCTTATGGCTAGTTCACATAACAGTGTTAATTCAATATCGTATGCAATATATTTGTATATAAAGTTACATATAGGCCACACACATATTAACTTATACGGGAATAAAAAAATCAAAACTCTGGACCATGTTTCATCATCTTCTTCAGTCACGAGACTATAATTATCCTTTGGGACTTCCAAGTCCATTAAGCTACTCGAATAATAATGAAGCAATCTTGAATGAAGATTGACTTTCTCTATAATCTGGCCAGAAACCAAATTTCAAAGCTTTATAATAATTCCGTCACTCTCAAATCCATTTTTAATACACAAGTATTTTCTGTGTACTTTGGGCGCAGAAGTGGCCCTTTGAATAAGGTAACGAGATTGGGACTTGACTTTAGGATGACTAGGATAGCCACAAAAGGTCCGAACAAGACAAAAGAGATATAGCATTAGCCAATGTAAAATTTAATAATACTGTCCATATTGTACGGCGAAAACGAATTCATTGATTTTCATTTGCTCATAATTTATAGTGTCCCAGTCACTTAAATCTAAATTTATATTGAAAGCTTAATGTTATTACAAAGTATAGAAAAATATGTGCCGTTAAAAGTTAACTATATACCGGGTACATGCTATACCAATGACGTATTTACCGATGTAGTAAAATGAAACTAAAACATTACTCCATTTAACTGCACACACGTGAAGTCTCTCACCAAACCCGCCACACACGTACCCCACACACACCTACTCACCCAGAGAAAAGACGAATAGAAAAATATACCCAAACCAAATATATTGTCATTTAATGTTTTACCCAAAGAATATATTGCCGGGTAACGATTATAATTGAGTCGAGTATTACATATATGGTGTTTTAGAACCCAAAAGATTGATGTAATCCTCCAAGCGTAAGTAGTTTCTTCAGCGGATGAGTTTATGAGACAAACATTAAAATCTTAGATCATGCGATTTGATGTTAAGAAACATAGCATCGTAAAAATGAGGAGGATGCGAAAAAGCTCAATTTCTTAGAAAGTGGAAAGAGTGACAAGTCCAAAATTTATGGATATTCTTGTCCGGAGATTACTGTTAAAAGCAATCTTCATCTAGCGCTGATAGTACCGATTAAATAAATATATAAATTTCATTCCAAAAATATAGTGTGTACTATGCGCGTGCGTGTTGGTGTGTGACGAGTGTGTGTGCCGCTGTGCTGGTTGTGTGTGTACGTGTAAGGGAGAACGAGAGAGAGACACACAGTACACACACAGAAGAACAGAGACCCCCAAAACAGACAGCACAAACAGAAGAAAATTATAAGGGGCTTTAACAACCTACTGGTGGTTCCAATAAGAATACGGTTGCTTGACATTTAATGGTCTATATTAATACTAACGCCATCATATCGCATCAAATACTGCAACCCCCCCTCGGTTCTGTGTGTTCCGTCGGTTCCACATTATTCACAAGGCAAGTGATTGTCTTCGGTTATTAAAACTATATTAAGACTTTGTTTAAAGTTATTAAGATTCGGGAGTACCAATCGGCTGATTAAAGAAAAGGAATGGTGCATAGCCCGAAACATATTGAAATTAAGTACAGTTGGAAGATGTTGAATAACGTTTACTTTATAACTGTTATCCAAGTAACCGTGTATTGTGAAAACATGGTAAATTAAATTCGAGATCTTCGCATAAATGTCTTTCTTTCTTCTCTCGCTGGCAATATACATTTACCCATTAAGGTAGAAATAAAGGTTTTTACGCAAATGACTTTTTTAATACTGACATTGATAATTCATTTAATTTGACAACGCCTTCCTAAAATAATTACATACACATTTTAATGTGTGCCATGTGATTAGTACGCGATTTTCAACTGCAATTGTAATTTAAGGTACGGGGCCGACATCGTTACTGAGAGCGCGTCGTGTATCAAACCCTGATCAAAAAGGGACGTTTTTTCCTGTGGTTTAATGATAAAGAAAACGTTTTTGAGACCCAAATTTTTCTGGCAGTATTGAAACGCATGTGACCCATTTTTAAGCGATGCATTAGTAATGTAGGGCTTAATTATTGATAAACGAGTTGGCTCGCCAAAGCAATACCTTTCAACACTCGTTACCACAAAGAGTAATTCAGTCGTGTTTGAAATTAAGGCGTCGCTTCTCATAAGGACAAACGTAATCATTATCATATTTTATTAAACACAAATTTTCAACATATCATGAAGCTGTGTCAAGCGAAAGTTTTCAACAGCATCGTCCTCATCAGGATTTCTGATGCGAATAGGCCCAATTTTTTCCCTCTTTGCCATCGCCCATGTAGACCATGTTTTGATTGCGGTTTGTACTCTAATTCTGAGTACATTTGTTCTGTTTGGTTTTTAGTATGGGAGATACATAAAATGCAATCATTTGAAAGATTTAATGTATTTTATTTAAAAAGACGCAGTATCACTAAAATCAAGAAAGAAAATGCATTGGACCCCATGGCCAGCAGTTGATTATCCACATTGTTATGAGGAAGGGATTAACAGACATCTTGGCAGTCATTGTCAAGTACAGATTTGTCCTGATGATTTACACTAACAACATAACTCATTGTCGATTCACGTGTCCTCCTTACTGGAGGCGGCGATGCCCATGGTGTGTTCCACATTGGGATGGGGTCGTTTACACACTCGGAGAAGCATTCAAAGGTCCAATGGTGGCAGGCAGTGATCTTCCTGGAAATGCTTCACTTGTAACAGTCCAAAGATAAACGGCACCTGGTTTTATCGCAGATGGCCTTAACGTCAGAATTTTCTGAATTCTGTCACCGTGTTTTTCAATTTTTTCCACCCATCCTGTTGGGTGAGGTTCCTGTGCTTCCAGGTAAAGACACTTCAGGATTGGCCCTTCGAACGTACAATTGAGTATTATTCCGACTCGAAGAAGAGTCGTCACGTGAGGAACTCCCACGAACACACTGGTCCTACGTCTGGCTGCTGGAAAGTACATGACGCCAACAATCAACTGCATCAAATGATTCTTTCTCTGCTCTTGGTCTGCCTGACGAGTGTCCATACAATGAACACGAGTACATGCCACTATCGTGTCTCGGCACATCCATAACAGATAAGAAGTATACAATACTCCCATCATCTAACTGCCTCACAGCCAGAAATTAACTTCTTCCTTACGTTTCTTCAGTCACAGTTACTACTTCATTGGGACGGAACCCTTTCGGTTTTATCCCCCAAAGTTCTGAATAAAGTAATTTCCACTTGCGATTGTATAGCCTTACTTGACAATGCAATGAAAGTATCGCCCCTTCTTCAACTTCAGGCAGAGGCGCAGTTGCGTTGATTACAAGCTTCCCCTGAGGGTTTTTGAAACGGCTCCCATTAAAACAAGCAACATCGCCCACATACTAGTATCGTTAACATTTTCCCTGTCCAAACGATACTTTAACAAATCCTTGAGTTGGTAAACAGGTAACACCTGGCTCTTTTTCTGGTACCACAAACCATTCAATGGAAATTAATCGCATGCCTTTTCTTTCTCTGCCTACTTAAAGGTGCAAGCCGTCCGATTTTGATTCCTTTTAAAAATCCTACAGCATCCACCGTGTCCGATTTTGGAGACGTGTTCCAATCTCTCCTCGGTACATCCTTTGGATGTTCATGCTCTAGCCCTCGAGACACTTGTGAGCCCGACCCCAACGGAGTGATTTGGTTTTTGCCTCGACACTGATCAAATTCTGAGCCACACTCCTTCGCAAGTAGTATATCCCCAAAGCCTCCAGTACCGGCAAAATTGTAATCGGCCGTGCGAATATGATGTCAGGCCCGTGCGTGAAGAGAACTGAAAATGCTCTGTACTATAAGTTGGACGCGGTACAAATACCCAACGACAAAAGAGTCACTTGATTATTAAGTCTAGAAATTTGGAGTTGCATTTTTTTTTTGCTATATTTGATAAAACTTCATATGTTGTAGAGTAAACCCCTAGTCAGGGTAAAAGTATTAGCTACATTTTTTTTCGATGTGCAAGGGGGTACCAGCAATTTTCAAAATGGCCGCCATTTTTTCCAATATTTTACTTATTTTTTGACTAATATTCTTCCAAGTTTTAATTAATGAATTTGAAAGATTTTCCTTTCATGTGTTATTCCCTTAATATCAGTGTGGATAACATTAAAAATCACTTTCAATACTCTTGATTAATCAGTCCAGTTTTGGGCGCCAAAAGCAAAATGGTGGCCGCCATTTTAATATATTTTTTGTTTTTTTAGTAATATGGCTAACTTCAATGTTTTGTTCCTTGAAATTTCTTGACATTCAGTATATTGATTATTACAATATATTTATATACAACAAATTAATATTTATCATGATTATAAATCATTACATTCTTGCAAAGGGACTTTTTGTTCCAAATGACCGCCATTTTATATTTTAAAAGTGTTCGTCTTTCTTTACCTATTAATGGAATCAGAAACGAACAGTAGCAGCTCCAGGGATGGCAATTTCCCCCTCCTCAATTTTTTTTTCTTTACCACCCAGTTTGCCGCCCCCCCCCCCAAGAAAATTGCAGATTGTTTGGCAAAAAGTCAGTTATTTGGGGCAAAAATCACAAAAAATTTTGACAAGAAAACACAGCGATTTTTGGGCCAAAAATCAACCAGATTTTTTTTGGCAAAAATAGCATTTGGGCAAATTGGTTTAAAAATCTTAACATTTTTTATATTTTGGTTCCCCATAATTTCACTTTTGGCCGCCCCAAAAATTTCACTTGCCCCCCCCCCCCCCTAAAAAGCGGTCTGGCGCCGCCGCTGGACACGAACCGCAACACAAATTGCATAAAATCATATAAAACTTATTAACAACTGAAGTCAGATTTTGTTATGAAGCTGGAATGTGCTTAGACCCTGCTGTCTTTCCCTACTTTAAAACTATGCTATTGGAACTACAGCGTCTCTTGCAAACTTTGTCAGTCAATGTACCATGTACTTGATATGCACTGATAGGTTGAAAGTTTGTCACCTTTGACATGAATTGGTAGTTTGAAGTTGTAGATTGATATTTATTATGTAACTGATGACGTAAAACGGATTTATAGCATCTGTGGAACCAATTAAGTATGGACGTAATTGCTTCTGAGGGGTATTATCTGATTTATCTCTATGTGTTAACTTTAAGACCAACCATAAATTCAATAATTGTAGAAGCAACCTCCATGTCTGTTGACAACATGTCAATTCCGCACCATTGAGCTCAGCTCTGTCATAGTTACAACATCATTCTCCAAACCCCATCAGTAGTTCCAAGCACCCATCATTCATCTCGGGACTTTCACCAAACCTTCAATTTCTTCCTTGGGCAATTTCAACAGCATATTACCCATGGGGCTACAATCAACCAATAAAAACGACAAGCTTGTCGAAAATGGTTCTAACGACAGTCAGCATCTACGTCCCCTTCACGACCCTACGCTGCCGCCATCATTTTAAAAGTGCCCATTAGAAGAGAGGCTACAACCATGATCTGCCAAAACAAAAGAGTTGTTTTTTTTGTTTAAAAATTTGTAAGCAAACACAATCTCTAAGCTGTGTACAAGATTGTTCTGGATCCTGTTCCATCACTCAACATTGACCAATCGACATCCAGTTAACACTGCAGTGCGTTTTAAAAGCAGGAAAACAGACTGGCAAAGATTCATTGATAACCTGGACCAGAACGTGAAGGATTGCAAACAAAACCCGTAACAACAGTAAACACCGTAAACCGTAAACTAAGAACAAATTTGCCCACTAGTGACCAATACTGCCCTGGAGATTCATACCCAGGAGCTGTGAGGACGGATATTGGCAGCATGCTTTTCCAAGAATGTGCTAATGATATCCAAAGTATACTACCATGCTTGAAGCTGATTCTTTATCAGCCTAAAGCACCTGCTAAAGGTGAGGAAGTGCCAGAGGGGATCGCCAAGGAAAAGCTGGCATAACTTAATTGAATCTCACTTATATGCCGCCATAACATCAAGAAGCATGGTCTAATATACCATCCTAAAGCTTCAAGGGATCCAACCATCCGCCACCAAATGTTACAACAACAAACCCAACTACGTTGCCCACCAAGACGCCCAAGAAGATCACACTAAACCGAAGCTTATCCTGGTTTCACTCATCCCTTCAGCATGGACGAACTGGAAACTGGTATTACTTAACTTCAACCAGGAATAGCAGTAGGCCTTGACGACATCTCAACTGAGCCTGAAAACTTTGGCTCGTAGCAAAGGAATGCTTTCTTGAGCTCTACAATTGCTGCCGTTATTTCTCACAGTTTCACCAAATTATCTGGAGGAAAGCACTGTTATGGCACTCTTTAAAGCCTGGGAAGATCCATTCTAATCCAAATAGCTACGCATAATATCACTCCGCATCCCGTACCTAAAGCTCTTTGACATCTCCTGTTCAACTGTATCGTACCTTTGATAGGGAACACTTATACCAGAACCAAGCAGGTTTCCCGGCCAGGAAAATCAGCAAGACAAATGGTTGCGATAAGGGTTCGGTAACCGGAGTCCGTTTTTCGTCGATCTATCAGCAGCTGTTAATCACAGATGCTTGGGCGGGCTCCGTTAAGATTTTGGACTCACCAAGGATATTCGCTTGACTGAGTTCATCAAGGATTGCTTGGCTTAGGCTCAAGAAGGGACTACCCCAATGGAGCGTGCTCGCACCTCCCTGTTCAACATTATACCAACGACCAACTCTAGGAGTACAGGACAATGTTTTAAATCTATAGACTATTCATTGGAATGACCACACAAGATGCAGAATTTCAGTTGTTCAAGAGAGACTATCCCAAAGCTTTGGATGAATTCACTCCTTATTTAAGGAAAACCACTCACTCCTTATTATGAGGAAAACCACCTATGTGCAAATCCATCAAGACACAGGTGTGGGTGCTTTCCATCTACCGGAGCCAAATGTCAACAGCCTGGTTTGTCTACTTCGGGTTACAATTGACCATACTCCTCTCCTTATACGACCCCATCAAAAAGAAAGCCGAGATTAAAGTAAACTCACTGGCACCAGATGTGGTGCTCGTCCACATACCCTAAGACGATGGCACTTCCCTGTGCTACTCATGGATAGTATGCCTGCTCTGTATGGAAAGGATTAACCCATGATGCCAGAGCTTGATCCAGCGTTAAATGTTTCCTACCGGCGTATCACGGGATGTCTTCGCCAACTCCACTGGAGAACTTATACATCGATTGCTCCACCCGACTATGTCCGTAGTGTCGACAGACAGAGCTAGTTTGCCAAGTATCTAATGTTGAAGCACCCTATGTATCAGACAGACCCAGCGGTTAATGCCTCCATAATCAGAGAGAGAGAGGGGGGTATAGATCGGGAGAGAGGTTCTTCAAGCAAGTCCCACCCCTAAACGTCTCTAAGGAGTTTAAGAGATTCGCCTGTGGAAAGAAAGACTTGCTATCAACCAAGTAATGGTCCCCCCCCCCCCCCCCGGTATTATTGAACTGGTGAGTAATAATCCGCCTGGAGCTTACTCCCTCATGGCTGAATGCGATGCTCAACATATTGAGAACCAGAATTGGCCGATTCTAAGTTTTCTTTGGCAGAATTGGGGCTACCTGGAAGTCAGATCAGGACACTACCTGTGGTTCGGGAAATCTTCACAAGCAATGAAATATATCTTGGTCTGTACACTGTTTTGAGCAACAATGCACAGACCAGGAACTTCGCGGATTTCATTGAATCAGCCAGGCATTGCAACCCCATCTCTGCGTATTCATTTGGAACCACTGTGTTTGGACACGAATACGAACCTTCAGTACATTATTGAATTTATGTTGGTCTTGAAGTTAACACATAGAGATAATACCCCCAGAAGCACATCCCATGCTTAATTTGGTCCATTAATTGGGTTCCACAGATGCCATAAATCCTTGTTACGTCATCAGTACATAATACAATTCAATCACAATTTCAACTTACCAATTAATGTAAATTGACAAATTTTTAACCTATCAGTGCATCTCGAAGTACATGGTCCGTTGACTGCCAAGTTTGCTAGAGAGTAGAGACTGCCTGCATGTTTCAGTCTGTTAATTATGTTTATATTATGATTTTATGTCTTTGTGGTTGGCGTCTTTTCAAGTGGCGGTGCCAGACCTCTTTTCTGAGGGGGGGGGGGGCAATTGATTTTTTTTTTGGGGGGTTGGCAAAAATGAAATTCTGGAGTAGGAAATAATATCAAACATTTTGAGATTTTTTTTAACCAATTTTGGGCCCCAATCCCCCCGCTGAGTTTGAAAAAATCTGTATTTTTCTTTCGAATTGGGGGAGGGGGAAACTGGGGTGTAAAGAAAAAAAAAGGAGAGGGAAATTGCCCCATGCGCCTGGAATTGCCACTGTTCGTTTCTCTGTATACATTTATTATTCTAGCTGATGGTAAAGCAAAGAAGAACATTAAAATAAAAGGCGGAGACTTTTCTAGAACAAATTCCCTATGCAAGAAATTCATTATTTAAAATCATGGTACATATGACTTAAATTTTATTTTTGATAATAAATATCTTGGTAATTTAATCAAATACATAAAAAATACTTAAAACATTGAAGTATAGCCATAATATACTCAAAAAACCACAAATTATCAAAGGCGGCCATTTTGATTTTTTTTGGTGCCAACTGAACTGATTAATTCAGGTTTCGAAATGTTCTTTAATGTCATCCATCATTGATATTAAGTGAATAACACGTGAAATCAATCTTAAACTTCATAAAACTTTTTTAAGTTTTTTATTTTTTTCTTTTATATTGAAAAAAATTGGCTGCCCTTTTGAAATTGCTGGTACCCCCCTTGCACATCGAAAAAAAAAAATGTAGCTAATACTTTTTGGGTTTCTCATGACCTTTCTCAAAGAATATAAAAGTTTTAAAACCAAATATAGCAAAAAAATCACTTCTCAATTGCAACAAAAACGTCCTACCTAGATGGCGTATCATATACACACGGAGCACAGTATTCATTTTTAAAGACCAAATTGATGTTAAGAATAGCCATTCAATGTATTCATGACCAAATAAGACAGCTAGCCGCGAGAATATATTGCAGATAATTTATAACTATCTTCCTAATTGCGCACGAGCGTTGTGAGACAGACAATGCAGAACTGAATGACAATCTTTGGATGGACCCAATATCATCAGACACAATATTCTACAGATAAAAGTAAGTAATCTGGGCCGAGTCCTTAGACCGTTCTCGATTTGCTGCAAACTGCCTTGGAGGGATTCATCCTAGACACTGACCTATCCACTAAGGACTCCCGAATATTTTCTATCTAACACTTCAGATATTGAATAACTGAAAAGCTTGATTACTGGCTTTTTACTGTGAAATACTATATAAATAGCTCACAGTGATTCCTGAATAAGGTGTTTGTTTAGAGCTAATAAAACTGCGGACTGTGAAATCGCAATATCACGTTAACTAAGTAATCTTTTCACGCATTCTGCGGGGCACACTTTGTGGCCGAACAATTCAGGGGACATAGAAGTGGTGTCAATATAAGCCTGGTGTATTATTTTTGAGTAAAATACTTCTTTTGTGTGACCGAATCTTATGTTGTATGGGCATTTTACAAGAAGGATTAAACGGTTTTTCGTGATATCATTGCACGTTCACAACCATTAGGTTGTTGTACAATTTAATTAGCCGCAATAATTTGGTTATTTTTTAATCATGTTCGTATACTTTGTACGTTGTCCAACTTGGTCATTTTAGATTTAGTTTTTTTGCTGTTAAAGAAATTAACACATTTAATAATAATGTAAAAACACCCTTTTCCGGTATTGTTTTTTCATATGATATTTTTTTTTTTTTTTTTTTTTTTTTTTTTTTTTTTTTTAAATCTGTTTATGATTTCTGAAGAAAATGTTACAACCTGAAATTGTCTTTTTTTATATTACATCATTTTCAAAATAACTTCTTTTACACCCGCATTGTTGTAACAGATAAGATCTGGACGTACATAATTTAACAAAAATAAATTCAGGTTTTTTTTTTTTTGTTTAAAAACATGCTCGACCGGACTGGCAATGTAAGCCCAAACCATTGTGTCACTTTTTGGTACGGTTGAACGCCACTCTAATCTGACCAATTAAAAATTGAATGATTACATTACACTTTCAGCAAAGGGACCTTAAGAGATTCAGAAATGATTTTGAACAAGTACGATCTTAAATTTCAATGCATCTGTGTCATTTTGCAGCCAAACTAAAATCCTAACGCTTCATCGACCTAAATTTGGTTTGGTGTGGAGAAGAA
>JAMKCH010020977.1:0-21512 GCA_023653785.1 Ophioderma brevispina
TGTAATGGTTTTGCATAATAGTATGTTTTAAAAGTTTTAGCATTTTTGATCTTTGGGTATTATTGTTCATCCACGTTTTTGGCCTATTTGTATCATTGTCTTGTTCAAAAACGTTTTGGTTGGGAATATATCTTTAATATGGCTTTAAAATTGGCCATACTCTTTATTATAATACTAGTAATTATGCGTGACAGAATGTTACCACTGTAAACTATTCAATCTATTTTCAGAGCCATCCGAACTTCAACACAAACATCGATAAATGACAAGTACTTGTGATTCATTATTGTATGTGATCCAGAGAGGATACAAATTCATAAAGTTTGTATTTGACAAGCTCGCCATATCAGCATGGATAGCTTTTTCCTATTTAAATAAACAATCCTAATGCACTGGTTGGCTCACAATCGCCATTTGGAAACTTTGTAATGTAATATTGCACAACTCTAGTACGAGGGGTACGGTATCTGTTTGTGACTTCACAATAACATTTCCTATTTCTTTGGACCCACGATAGGAGATAAATATTAAATAAAGGCTTAGTTTCTTCGAAATGAGACAAAAATTCAGACATGGATGCAGGTTTCCGGTTCAGGACCCGTTCGCCCTCTCCCTAAAAACAAAATAGTTGAGATAAATCTAGTAGAACCCCACTATGGAATCACAAACTTAGCTCCGTCCAATTTGGACAATTTTAGGCGGGTTATGTTCATTTTTGGGAATATGATAGTCTAGTTTACCAGTCGTTTTTTTACCAAATTATAATTAACTATTACGCTAACTTGAAGATTTTAATCAAGCATGAAATAACGTAAAGAACAATTTGTCATTTCGTTAATCAATTTGAGCATTAATTCATCTTACCTTTATTTTTTTTTTGTCTTTTACGAACTTGTAAAAACATGCTGCCCTTTTATTCACACTGGGTTTTTTTTCACATACAAAATACAATTCACAACAAACAAATAACAAAAGGGGGTAGATACAAAGAATACATATCAAAATTTGCATAACATGCACCAAAAATATGTCTTATAGTTATATAATCAATGCGCACTATGAAAGCCATTTCTCATAATGAAACTCCAGCTTTCTTGTTGCTTAGGCATAATTTCCTTCTAAGTTTCTAGTATATGACAACCAGATTTATTAAACGCCTGAATCCGAAAGAGGTCGCCCCCTACAACGGCAAATATAAATATCCCTTCTTCCCATCCAGGAGGGAGCTGGTTTTTCAATTTCCAATTATCATTTTCCGATATCAATAATAATGCCAAAAAGCTTCTGACTTGTAGACAGATTTTGGAACACTACATTCCAGAATATTAAGAACGCATCCCAAAAATGTTTAACCGCTTCACACTCCACAGAGAAATGTGATTTAAAGTTTCAAACTTCATGTTTTAATCTATACACATTGGGCATGGGTCATCTTATGTTTCTACAGAGTCCATTTGTTTTGTTGGAGAATAAAATTGATTAATTCTGTATTGCAAAACCATCCTGAGCCTATTGTCCTATTTTCACTTTTCCAAGGTAAAATAAACACTCATAAACCTTCTCATTAAAATAAATTTATTCATCAGGGTATACTGGCACACTGATGACGGGTCATTTTGGTTCAACTAAGGTCTTGTCCCCGTCTTTGAATCTAACTTTTCCAGTGGCACAAAACGATCATTTAAAGAACAGCCGACGGTACCTTCATCAAGTCTTATCTATAACCTTTTTTGAAGTAAATCTGCTGCTTTCCAAATATTCTGGTATAGAAAATGAAAAGACCATACAGCCTCATATAATCCACATTATTCATTTCAAAATCACCCGTGTGGCCTATTACAACTGAATTTACCGGTTGTTGAGGAGATCATTTTACAATTTGACAATACCTGCTGAGTATAATTTCCTTGTAAAATACATATTATGACATCAAGATATACTTAGTGTGCTCCAAATAAACTTGCTAGGCTAACTTCGCTGCATATATATCACTTGTAAATTTTGGTCTGGTACCCTGTAATACTGCCCACCATACTTTATATAAAATCTGAATAGAAGGGAGGAATATGACACTTTAACTTCTTACAATCAAAAATTACATGTCAATAATACCGTCATACACCTAACCTTACATGAGATATAATTGATCCAGAATAACCTTCCATGCAGCTAAACACCACCCATGAAACGCTATTACCACATAATTGTTGCGTTTTGATTCTCTTGAAAAAATATCAACCATTTTTTCAAACCATACTTTAATCATAATCAGCATTTTTAAAATAAATACAGATCTTTTTATTCTATCGCGCCATTCCATATAATTGATGGACGATAGATTAAGCTGCTTTTGGATTAAATTGGTGTAGAATCAATAACCAGATACTAAAGAATTTTGATAGACCAAATGTCTTTACAATTAATATGCCTGATTCTGTCCTGCCGTCTGTCTGTCTGGCCCCAATTGCAGTTAAATGTTAAAATAAATCCCTATTTTTCCACAAAGCCAATATTTGCTTAAGTGACGATATTTTATCATCAAATTGGAGACTATTAGCTAACTTCTCACATCGTAAGAGAAGACAATGCCCAAAACCTTACCTCTATCTGTCCCATGTAATGGGGGAAGTGGCTCAAGCCCTGGAATTTTCTCAACTACCTAACCACATAGCTTCAGTTTTTGTCCATATTTCACTTTTAACGAAGAGGCACGAGTAAAATTTTCACAAAACATAAACCAGCGACGCCAGATCGTTTTTTCACAAAAAAGTTAGATGCATCAGCAATAACGATTACATCATAATGCAAGTATCATTTTTTATCTCTATACCCTCCATATTATTATCATGCTTAATTAATATTAAATCTCCATAGCCACAACAAAAAGGATACACTCAGTGGATCGCCCTGTCTTATACCGCGATCAATATTAAAGTAGCCAGTGGAAAAACCTCCTTCATTACACAACGTTTGAACTGTTTATTATACAAAATGTAAGCCATTGTTGGACAACTCTCACCACAATTGAACAAATGTTAATTGCTTTTTCGAAGAAAACTATGGTCGACCGAGTCATAAGCTTTTTCAAAATCATATTACACTATAAATACCCTGGTAATTCTATATTTTGTAAATAAAAATTATATTCGGCAACCGTTCTCACCTATGTAAATCGATTCACTCACAAACAAGGCCCGCTTGCTCTTTAACCTATAATATCATGAAGAACCTTTTCTATTCGCGCTGCAATATCCTTGGAGCCTATCTTTACAGTCAACAGTTTAAATGTGATTGGACGGGTAACTACTAATCAACCTTTGTCCTTTGCCACCTTATAAAATTAAAGTAATAATGCCTTGTTTTTCTGAAAGTACTTAACTCCCCAACCTGATAACTTTTATTCAAACTATTAACAAGAAATGACCCAAACAAATCCAGAACTCTTTCGTAAAATTCAGCATCAATCCATTTGTGGTACAGGTGATTTTATTATTCTAAATGTATGGAGTTATTTGTAACATCATCCACCGATAACCACCCTCACTAATTGTTCTGCTCGTGACTTAATTTAGGTAATTATCCTCATCAAAAACATTTGGAACTCATCAGAATTTAAATTAACATTTTTAAAGTTTTTTCGTTTTTTTTAAAATAATTCTTTATCTCACATGACTACTTCTCGAATCTTAATCCACCTCCCCATCGTTCTTTACTAGGACACCCCCCCCCCCCCCCCCCCCCCCCCTCACAGTACTATTTTATTCTTATTAGTTTTTTCTAAACTTAAAAAATTACCCTTCTCACCTTTTTCCATACCGAATCCACCCAAGGGCTCTGGATCTAATAATAATCCTGTGGGATGAACATATTCCTGTTCAATTATTCTTAGCCTCAATCCATAAATTCAATATAACATCTACGTGGGGTCCTCACTCCATTTACCTCTAAATTTTAACCTGATCTTCCAAATCTTTAACTTTATATTTATCCTTTCCTCTGGCCTTCTTCTACTAAAAACTTGTGCATATTTTCTAACCTCAAATTTAATTAACATCCCAGAGATCTTTCTATCTATCGCGTTCCCTTCACAATCTTATAATTTTTAACCAACCAGAAAAACATCTTTTAATGCATTAGAAAAATTTATATCTCATCACACAGGGAATTATTAAATTTCCAATATGAGGGTCCTTGATTGCTTTCAATCACGTCTCATCAATATTTAAAATTTATTAAAGAGAGTGGGTACTGTGCCCGATGCAGGGTTGAATACCTGTATCTTTTAATGACATCTTGTAAATTATTTGAAATTACCATAAAAAAACATATCGAGCCTACTCTGAATAGAGGGGTTTTTTTTGTCTCCAGGTATATTGACGTAAATATGGTTTTTCATGATCCTCCAAATATCAACTAAATCAAAATCAATTTGCATAAATCGTCAATCTTTTCCTGACCTTCACATCGTAACTAGGGTTACCACCATCACGATCCAAATTAATGTTCATTAACATGTTTTTTCAGATCACCACCACCACTCACCAAACATTTCTCATCAAAAGCATCAATACTAATAAATTGATTCGCTCAAATATCCCAAAGTTTCTGATCCCTTGGTTGTACTTGCACAAGGCGCATACACATTTATTAAAAACCATACACTGCCCTTTAATAACAACCTCCAGTATAATATAACGGCCACTAGAATCGATTCTACTATCCTTAATTCAAAATCACAATTATTTATTAAATAAAAATTGCTAACACCTTTCTTGTGATTTTGTGCCATGAGACAACAAAAATATCCCCCTTCCATTGCCGGTTCCAAAATCCTTTCAACATATTTTGACTGTATGTTTCAGCTGTAAATTGAACAGCTTTCTTTCTTGCTGAACCAATTAACACTTTTTTGGCGTTTGAGCAAAACCTCTAAGGCCATGACCATTTAATATAGAAATTAAACCTCCCTAAGGAAGTACTCTCATGTGTACTCAATCGGTACAATGCACGTCTCACATTTAGAAATAGAGCCAAGTGTTTTAAAAGCATTGATTTAAGACATACAATTTCATGAAGAATTTTGCATCTGTATACAATCTATCCTACCCCGCCTAACACAAATACATCAACACACAAAAAACAAACTACAAAACACATAATCGTAATTAAAACGCTAGTCGGCGGAACGATCACAAACACACATCGGTAATTCACATTTGTTTGACACTTTACTGATTTGACTGGCTGTTTCAAACTTTAACACCCTCATTTTGATGGAGAAACCAAAACTGTACGTGCGTTATTCCTACAAAGGAACAAGGGGGAGAAAAAATATAATAAGAATTACCCCACATTTTGGATGAAAATCACCCCACCAAAACATTTCAAATAACCCTTATAGTCCTGTGCCTTATTGGCATTGGTGCCTTATTGGAAAGGACGAGACATTAATAAGAATGATATTTGTCATTCTAGTTTTGTGACAATAACACTTTAGAATAGTATTATATTATTGGCGTGTGGTTTTACACTTTAACAACAGTGCACACGCGGAAGCGTTCATCAACATGGGACAACAAAAACAATAATAATTTAATATGAAACAAAAAAAACCGCCATGAAGATCAACCCTAATTAATAGCGTGACAATGATCGATCTTGTTGAGATATAAAGTCCAACTAAAATAATCATCTCGGCGTCATCTACAGGCCCCCTGACAAATGCCCTCAACCATTTACCACCAATCTAAACGCCCACCATCTATCCACCACAATTACCTTGATTGAGCGCGAAAACCTCCCCAGCTTTATTGTGGCGATTTCAACATTAATCTGCTTACACTTCAACCCACTCTGATTCAAATGAATTTCTTAGACCATGTACTCAGCATCTTTTTATTCCACTTATCGATAAACCCACTCGCGTTCCACTCGGACAATCATCCCTCATTGACACTATATTCACAATATCCTAAATCATAAAATTACACCATTTAATTCTATACAACGATATAACTCACCATTTTCCATTATTCACATTATAATAATGACGTAAATAATAAAAACAAATCAACAATTCTAAACTAAATATTAAACTAAAAGAAAAATACACACTAACTATCACTTCTAATTTAAAACAAGAATTATTCCATACTAAATGGGGATGATGTTCTTAGATACCCCTTCTGCTGATACATCATACGACAGTATTCATAAATAATTCACTGACCTTTTACAACAAGCATTTCCTAAAATTTAAAAAAAAAATTACAAACGTAAAATAGTTAAACCGTGGATTACTGCGGGAATAATTAAATCAATTAAAACTAGAAACCAATGACATAAAATCATAAAATCCCAATGATATAAACAAAATAATTATGTTAAATATAGAAATGAATGACTAGCTTAATTAAAACATCTCGTAAAAAATACTGACTTAACAAATTTAACATTTACAAATATAACATAAAAACACATGGCAACAATCAACAATGTCATCGCCAAAAACTCCGACCCAAGGCTCCTTCCTATTTTCTGGATGGCCTACCAAGATATCCGACACAGGGAACTTATCTCCAACCAGTTCAACTCTTTCTTCGCCAATTGGTCCTGCCTTTGCCTCTAAGAATCCGTCTTCTCTTTCATTTTCTGACTTTCTGACGATTCTCTTTTTCCTTTCTTCTTTTCCTCTTGTGATCCATCAAAATCCAAGCAATAGAAATCCAATCCAACTTCTATCCAAGATCCCTCTCCAAGCCTCTATCTTTTTCTATCCAATGGATTAAAATTAGATTCTTGACATCGTCAAGAATTCAAGAATGGGCAAAGAAAGCGCAGGCTCAAGACTATGTTAGCCCCTCGATCGTAAGCTTGTCATTCTTTTAATCCACAAACCACTTACTAATCTTTCATCTTCCTTGTCAACTTGTATCTTCCCTTCGGCTCTCAAGAGGTTGCTAAGGTCATTCCTGTTTTAAGGTGTCCCCAGGCTTCTCCAACTAACCGCCCTATATCTTTCTTCCTGCTTTTCCAAAATCCTTGAACGCCTTATCTAGAATATGCTTGATAATTTCCCTCACCCCGTTTCACAGTCTCCACGATAACCAATATGGCTTTCGGAAACAACACTCTACTGACCTTGCTCTTCTGGATGATCTGTATAAGATTTCTTCTTCTCTTGCTCTTAACTACTACCATACCATAGGTATCTTCCTCGATTTATCCAAAGCCTTTTAGCCTCCTTCGACAGGATCGCCATCAACCACGATATACTAAATCCTAACTCAACCACTATGGTATTCTGGCCTTCCTTTGGATCTTCTCGCCAGTTTATCTTTCCAACAGACGTCAATTATCGTGTTTTGGTTCACACTCTTCTAGCCTTCTCCCTGTTTCCTGCTGTGTCCCTCAAGGTTCAATACTGGGTCCCCTGCCCCTCTTTCTCCTCTATGTCCATGATATTCCTTCCTCTTCCGAACATTTCTCCTTTTGTATATTTGCCGATACCCAACATATTTCTATCAGCACAAAAACCTCGACAACTCACAATATATTTAACAAAGAGTTCATTAATGTAATCCACTGGGTGAACCCACAACCTTTCGCTTAATAGCAAAAACTAACTAAAATTCACTTATAACAAGAAAAACAACGACACACCACCACAAAACAAATTGACAACACACCCTTCACCCCCTGGTGGAGTGGACCATACAAAATTTCTAGGTGTAATAAGTGATCAAAATCTACTTCCTGAAAATCTAATCACATCTCAAAAACTCAAATCAAATTTTCCTAAAAACATCGGGATTCTTTATAAAACTCCGCTACACCCTTCCAAAACACATCTTATTCTCACTATACACACTTTAATACTACCGTACATATCTTAATAGTAATCTAGCTTGGGCAAATACAGACTTAACACTCTATAACAGTCACTGTCCATGGACTTCTCCAAAATTCTAATAATTGACAATATATTCAAACTCCAAAAGCGGCATACGCATCATCAATTACACCGAATACACATCTCACCTAAATCTATGTTCCACAATCTTAAAACACTCACATTTAGGATGTAAAAACAAACTACAAACCAGCGATTTTCATGTTCGTTACAACTCAAACACCCTCCCAAACCCATTTTCAATTATTTCTCGAAACATAGTGATTCAACAGATACAACCCAGAAATGCGAACCATCATACGACAAACGCCTCACAAACCTAATTAAAATCTTCAAGTTAAATATTCAGGTCCCAACATTTGGAATGCATTAAGTAATAGCAGCATAAACTCGAAAACCATTAATGCCTTTAAGCTAAACCTAAAAAATGAGCTTATTCATAATATTCAAATTAGGTCTTAATAAGTAATGGTTTTGATGTATCAATCTGTCATAAAATTCCCTGTTATTTATTCCTCAAACTGCAATACCAACCCCTCTTCCTTGTCATCTCATCTCATTTCATATCTCTCCATGACTGGCTCACAATGGATTTTTCATGCTCCCTTGGCCCTCTATCTTGTTAAAACAATCTGACAACGTTCTCGTCTTGTCTTTCCGCTCGTCTTGTGTTTTGCTGTCCTGTCTCCGTCCTGTCTCCGTCCCGTCCTATCCCCGATCCTATCCAACAATGTTAAATTTTTAATATTATTCGATGTATGGTGGGGTGTCATGCTCAAAGTTCTCCGGACTTATTATGGCCCTCTCCTGCTTTGAGTTCATGCTTACAAGAACTCTGTACATTTTAAATCATAAAGATGTAATGTTATTTATTATTCAATCATCTTTAATATTCATATATATAATATAATATATCTATCATTATTAATGTACTACCGAATGAAACAAAAAATGCTAATAAAACTATCTTATATCTGGATAATACATTAACTTCTTTTAGTGGTAAATGCTCTCCGTATTTATTGTTTACTCTACATACACATGTAAACTCCCAAGGCTACATGTAACAATCGCTCACCCGAAATTTGTACAGTGTGATTTTCACGGTTGCCTTATTTTCCCTATAGTGCTTGCTTACTCTACTGTGAAAGTCACTGTGATTCAACGAGCTGGCATACAACAACGATAGATATCGACAAGTCTGGAGACAATACTTAAGACTAGCAACTTGGTATCGTATTGTACTCCGTATTGTACACACTGAGCATGTGGATAATGTGGATAATAAATCGATGAACTTCCATTCATCCATTTCTTTGACCACTCTCAAACCAACAACATTTTCCCTGCGATCGGATAGACTTCAAACGGTCTAATTTTTGAGGCTCCTCAAACAACATAAGTGTTTCATTTGAGACTCTCAAACAAAGCCATCCCTAGTTTAATTTGCTTTCTCTCCAAACCTAAACCCTCAAACTGGCGTATTCCTGGAGTTTAGTTTGGAGCATTTATTCTTTGAGTATAACATTTACTGTACATGTAGCGGCTTGCAAATGTCATCAAAAAGATAAATAATGGTAATTGTCTATTATCCTGATGAACAAAGGCATATGCCCTATAGATAAGTTGTTGTTGATAAAACAAATACAAAAAACGACTACTTTCGGTGTACAAGACGTAGCAGAAAGAAACTGAGTAAAAATGAAAACAAATCAGAAATAAAATTGCACGTATGTTTCCATTTGGTCCGAATTGGCATGGGACCGTAATGACGATGTGGAGTCCGAAATTGACCAATATTTACTGAGACCGAATGTACTGTTTTTCCATTGGGACCGAATTGCAGGGACCGAATTGACGTGGACCGAATTGACCATCATGAGACCGAATTGACTGGGACCGAATTGGCATGGGCCCAACTGACTGGGACCGAACGGGTTTTGGGACCGGAATCGACCTGCACCCTTCTTTACCCACTATAGAGGACGTGTATAACCTGAGAATCATTACCTCTGTAGGCCTATATGGCAAGATTCCCGGCAAACTCGCAATGATTTTTCTGATTTTTTGTCAGAGGTAATTCTCTTTGCATTTCCCCTACTTATACTCAGTTGTCAAATTGGTGTCGCCACTGCTTTAAAATGTGCTCTAAATAAAAGAAAGACGATTTGTCCATGTTGTCAAACATCGTAACCCCCCCGCCAGTATATACTAAAGCTATCTCAACCTTTCATTTGTGTGAACACCGTTATTAGCATTTGATCTTTTGTCCGCCGAATATTAGAAGATCTTTAAGTTGATGACATATGGTTTTACAAATTGTATCCATAATGAACTCCTACCTATCTCTCAACTGATCTTATCAGTCCGCATCGTGATAGTAATTTCAGGCAGTTATAGGCAAGACTAAACTACGTTCGGCTCTGATGGCTACCCGTCTGACGGTTTTTCACTCTAAAAAGAACGCACGGCTGATAGTTGGTTCAAGACCGCAGCTCCCTTGCATTGGAATGAGCTTCCATCAAACATTACGGAGTCAACAACAATGGCATTGTTCCATGGGTAAATTTTCTTGTTGACATTGGGGGATGTAGTCCAGCTAGAAAGGACCCTCGTTTTTCCCACTGACCGAGTCCCCGAGCGCGTAAGCGCTAGCGCGTCTCGCTCGGTGCTACGTCAAATTGGGGGGGAGGGGGGATGGACACAGGGAGGAACGAGGTCCTGCTGGATGGACTAGGGGATTGGGTTGTGAAAATTTTGATGAATGAAATGGGGGTTTTGCTGAAAAGATGCATCACTAGCCCATGTCCGCGCGAAGCGCGCTAAAGAAATTGCCATTTAGAGCTATTCTTAAATGTAATTGTAATTAGAACAATGCGCGCGAAGCGCGCAGAAATTAACCATTTTTAACTATTAGGTAAAACATGAAGGTTATTTATTTTGGGTCAAAAACACATGACAGGCATCAACAATTGTGGGGGGGATGATCGTAATTGACCATCCCCCCTCATCCAAATATGGGGGGAATATACCCCCCCCCCCCCAGGATTTACGCCATATGCAATTGTTCAAGAAGTGCCAGAAATTTTCTCTTTGCAAGATCTCTGTAAGGCGCTTTGTGCTTTGTAGGCACCATATAAAATGTTCTTTTATTATTATTATTAGTATTGAAATGTGGAATCGATGTTCTGTTTCGAAAATATTCTAAACTGTAATGATCTTATTGCACTTCTTGGTTTTTTATTATACAGTGACTTAACTACCCACTCAAAGACAGAGTCGATGGTGTTATGATCAATCGTACCTTTGTTTGCGAAACACCCTTGTTGTACCGTACTTTGGATACATCTGTAAAAAGAAGGTAAACCGTGCAAAACTACATCATGAACGACAATAATAAGGTTTTTTTTTAAACAAAATTTCACACAAACTTTTCCTATTTTTTCTTACAGAAGCTAGCAATTGTTCTCATAATTGATGATTATATCAAAGTGACATGAATGCTAGTGGTTCCTACATCAGCACTCGACGAAATCTCGCTACCGAATAGTCAAGATAATACGTTTCACAGTCTTGTTAAAAAAGAACCCATACTCCAGAATAAAATCGTATTGAACAACTCAGTGGTTTAAAATGGCATTCCTATATGGTAAACGGAATTAGCAACATGCGCTTGTCTGACTATGGTTATATTTTAAAATGCATGCAGGAGGTTACGCAACCCCTAGTGACTTTTCCCCTTTCGGTGCTCTAAAGCCAAAAAAGCTTCGTAAAATATTTTCTCATCCTTTCCGGGGATTTTAGGGAAAAAAGTGAAGGTCGATCCTTCACCGGATTTACATTTCCCAACTTGCGATCACAAATTAAAAGTTGATTTTCCCAATCAGTACACGTTGCAAAAACATCGGCGAGGCCGACCAGGTAACCTTTTACTTACCGTGCCAATCGCAGTTTTAGAAGCCAACTCTGAATTTTCCATTGCAATCTCTAGTCCAATAATGGATTAAAAATTTAGCGTCAAAAGTGAAGCGAACCCAGAACCTCTTTGATACAAGACGAGCGCTTATAGACCCACGCCACGAACTCCGAGCCGGCAGGAAATCCGGTTTTGTTTAAAATTAAACAACATTAACTGAATAAAGCGCACACGCCTACACTGTAAAAAATTTGGTGTTATTTTGACATTAAAAAAGTGTCAAAATGTGTCCCTCAGATGGCCACCTAAAGGTTGCCAAAGTGACACCACTGGGTGTAAAACACGACACCTTGGGGTGTCATATTCATTTTGACACCTAGGGTGTTACCTCAGGACCCATTTTCGAAATGTCATTACACCCCAAATGAGGTGTAATTTACACTCGCAAGTGTCATATTGGAGATATATTTACACCCTAATTGGGTGTATTTTGGTAAAAAGGGAAAATGAGTATTTTCACCTCTAGCACATATTTGAGCTTTTTAATGCTGATGGCCCCATTTCCTCAAATTGAAAATTGCATTATTTGCATGGACATTGTATAATCCAAATAATCATTAAATTCACAAATTCTATCAAAACTGCACGCAAAAAACATTCAGTGGATCTGCAGTCACAATTGAGCCCTTTTGTTTATTTGGATGTTTGTGAAATAATATCTATAAAGTATGGCTGAAACATCCATGCATGGTTACAACTATCTTATTTGTCCTTTCGTTTGGTAAAAAACAACTCTGAAAAGAAATAAGATAGACAGGATTCTTTTATCCAATTATTTTTGCCAGTCTATGGCAAACACAATGCATAAAACAATCATACATAAATATTGCCTAATCCATACTGGATGCCAAATTGGTGGAAATCATTTTGATATCATAATCTTGCACTAGACTTAATTTCTTCATGCGACAATAGCATGTACAATCTTAACATACTCATCACCATTTGCCAGTGACTTTGTTCATGACTTCCATGTGATATATTTTCAATCCAATAAAAAATCATATCATACGAAGTAATCTCCCTCGCCCACTCCCATGCAATCCTCTTCAAAAAACCAAATTTTTTCTACTGCCACGACAAGGTGAAACAAAGTTCACGTGACATATGGGTTGTTCTACATATAAATTCGCAGGAAGCATATAAAATCAACTCCTTTCAAACAGGAGAGTCATTTAATTTGTGAATTTAAGGTAGTGTTTACACTGGCCGAGCCAAAATGCTCTAGTAGCTCATGGTGGGTTTTTGTATGCCATTATATGACAAGCTAACTCTTCAAGGAATCCACTAATTGAGGAAGGTGTCCAGGAAAATATTTGGGTTGGTACATAATTCGCCACTGACGCCGGGCCCGAATGCTTGAAATGGCCACGACTCCCCTTTTTGGGGTGTCACGCCCCTTTTGAGCGAAGTACTACCTGACTGTATCTACAGAACCTTTGGACCTAGAAGGTTGAGACGAAAACCGCTCAAAATGTGCGGAATGTCCACATTATTGGGGGTCAATTTATAACATTTTTATATCCAAAAGTCAAAGGTTTTAAGATAATTGTCAAACCTATTTCATCACCATATCGTGCCTAGACAATTCTGAATGAATTCATAATGTTTATTCATGCCAAAAACAGGAAGGGAGTTCACCATAGACCTTGGATTTGGCTCTATCTTAACTCTCTCAGGGATAATTGTTAGGTAACTAAGGGTAGGTCACAAACATAAAATTCATATTCCTTTCCGTTTCTCAAAACGCGCCCGTAAAAATTTGGTACCTTGAGCACAAATTTGGTAATATATATAGGTGCAACGCGTGCCTTTTTAAGTGCCGTTATAACATTGTTATTTGTCTCCAAACTCAATATTCATATCGCTAGTTATGACGCGTGTATGCACAAGAACTATTGACCATTTGATCTCAAACGGGATATAATCATTATTTTAATGTTACTGCTTTCGTTTCATTGGGAGGGCTCAAAATGCCCCATCGAATTTGGAAATTATATTTTTACTTATCCATTTTATGGGACCTATAGCAGAGTTTAAATGCGCTGAAGGTTTTTTAATGATCTATACACTAACTAACTGATGCTTGCCCTATGAAACAGGCCAATTACAAGATTGCCATGCCCAAAAAAAGTTGCCCCCCCCCCCGTGATCCGGATGAAAAAGTCCCTAAATTGCCCAAACTGAAAACTGAGATCACGATCCATGTAGTGTGATGGATCTTTATTTTTCATCTCTTTAAAGAGCAGAATCATTGAAATGTTTTATAATTTAGATTTCTTTTCTTCACAGTTGAATTTATACATAAGATTACCAATCCCATTTTAATACGTACGGTTATCATTGGGGGAACGTGTTGTCGCAGCGTATCCTTCCCTCGCCTTCACCATGAGGTCTCGTTTCGTTCCCGTCAGGGGCTTCGTTTCGGGTGGCTTTACAAATGTGAATTTGGTTTCGCGTCCATCTCATTCCCTCAGGTTTTTCTCCGGGTACTCCGGTTTCCTCCTGCTCCTAAAACGAGCTTCTTGTCATAAATCTGTTCTGGTCTTATGGTTTTCGCCTGATGGTGCTGAGGCTGCCTTGTCATGGCAACCGCACAGCGCCTTGATCACGTTTCGTGTTTGTCGCGCGTTTAAAAAGACAATTATATATTAGTATTATTTATCATCTCCACCCGTACCATGCGGCCCTTGTACGCACGCCAGACCTGACCTCGGGGGGGGGTACTTGTAAACTTTGCATGATTGATATTATTGTACGAGGGTTGAGGTCCTAGGGCGTAGCTTCCGTAAGGTCCTGGGTAAGGCCAGTTAGTGTTTTCAGAAGCACAAAATTCCCGTTTCCTTCTTTTCCGTCTTTCCCTCCCTCTTTCTTGTCTTCCCACCTTTCTCTTCTTTGCCCATTCTCCTCTTCCCTATTTCCCCTCTTTTTCTCTTTCTTCCTTTTCCCCCTTTCTCTTCCCCTCCCGCTTTTTTTCTTTCTATTTTTCTCGTCTTTTTTTTCCCATTTGTGCTCTCCTTCTCGATTGATTGTGTGTGTGCTTGTGGGGAGGGGGGGGGGGTTGTCCTCCCCCATTGGCTCGCCAATGGTATGCGGCTTAAAAAAATTTGGGTAATTTAGGGACTTTTTCATTTGAGCCACATAAAAGGGGGGGGTGGCACCTTTTTTTTATGGGTCATGGAAATTGTTGCCTGAACCGGCAGTAGTTAGTGAAACATTTAGATTATTTTCAAGTCCTTCGGCCTGTTTCAAATGGTCCACAAGCTGCAGTTAGTGGCTTTTAGATCATTTAAAGAACCCTTCAGCTCATTTAACTTTGCTGCTGACGGACTTTAACTTAACATTAACTTTTAAGTCCCTATAAAATGAAAACAATATATTTTTCCCTTTGCATGACCATTTTTACCCCCCCCCCCCAATGAAACGAAAGGAGTAACAATTAAAATGCTGATTATATCCCAGTTGAAATCCAATGGTCAATAACTCTGTGCAATACAAACGTCATAACTAATTGAGTTGTGGAGTCAAATCACACTTTTATATAGCACTTACAAAATAACCGGTTTTCACCATATATTACCCAATTTTGCTTAAGCACAACATTTTGACGGGCCTTGTTCCATTTGAGAACGGAACGGAATATGAATTTTCTTTTGTGACCTATGCCTTATCTCGGCCGGGCTGCGAAAAGAAGTTGCCTGAGAGTTAAGATCAAACCCAAGGTGTATGCGAACTCCCTTCCTTTTTTGGCATTAAAACCTTATGAATTCATATCATAATTGTATAGTGTGCAATATGGGTGAGAAATCAGTTTTTACAATTATCTTAAAACCTTTGACTTTTGATATAAAATTGTTACTGACCCCCCATATGTGGCCATTCCGCACATTTAGAGTGGTCTCTCAACCTCTAGTCCAACGGTTCGGTATATACAACAGTCAGTAGTACGTCGCTCGAAAGGGGCTTACCCCCCCCCACCCCCCCAAAAATAAGGGGCGTTGGCCCTTTCAGCATTTTCGGCGTCTTGTGGAATTATGTTCCAACAAATATTGTTTCTTGAACCTTCAATTATGGATTCCTGAGAGTTTGCTCTGGCAATATTGGCATACAAAACCACTCATGAGCCTACTAGAGTAAAAATGTCTACTTCCTTCATGATGAGATATATTGTGGGTCTTGGTTTTCCAATTCCAGATCTGAAAACTAAGATTCAATCGACATAAGGTTGCCGAGATATTTCAGGTCATTACTTTTTACCAATCCTTGTTGCCAATACGAACAGCTAATTATGCAAAAATAGAAACAAAAGCTTTAGAAAGAAAATGAGCTATGATGTTGGTGACTTGGTATCTGCAGCAAATACTTGTCAAGAGCTTCAAACCTTTGGAGAATTTGGCTAAGTTTTCCATTTGTATAATTAATCGGCATTAACTAATTAAAAAAAATACATCAGTCCTCGGACCGCGAGTGTCGGTCTTCTGCCGTCGCGGTTTGTCAGGGCCAAAAGTCACCTGAGGTCACCAACATATGGGTCACTAATCCAAGTCCATTGTATGCAATACTGCATTCCCCATGGAAATCCATCAAACTAATGTGGATCTGTGAACAGTTTTTTGTACATTTAGTCCCACACTCAAAGCTCATCTTTTTTTAAAACTTTTTATATTTTGGCGCATCTTATTAGCTGCCACATGGGCAACTGGACTTTAAGTTGTTGCCGGAGTTGGTCCTGAGCCCCTTTGACATGAGTATATTTACCCAAATATCCCGCAGGCAATGAATTGTACTTTTCATTTCTGGAATCTCCAGGCCCTAGGCCTACAATATATCACAATAATAAAAAAAATAAAGAAATGACTCGCAAATTTCTCCATTACATAAGTATCAACCCTCACTAACAGTAACAATCAATTCCTATTTTGATCTTCATGAGAACCAGTTGTGACTGGTGGTTCACTTTTTAAGTCAAATTCTATTACACACTTTCACTACACTGCAGAACTTCTGTCCTACAAGAGTTTTCCCCCAAAGAGAAATTACGTGGGTTGTTTTTCTTTTTTATTAATCCTCCATGCTGCATATTCATTTCTTGCAAAAAAGGCAAGAGTTTTGTTTGGTACCTGCTGAAGTACTGCAGTTTAACACATATGGGTTGCCATAGGCTGTCAGGAGCCTTGCTTACTCTCTAACTGTCCCACGAGTGGAAATTCACTCCCCAAAAGAGTGTAACTCTTTGTAAACCACTCTAAAATGAGTGGAAAAAGCGAAGTCCCCTCAAAAAGTAATCACTCCAAAAGCAGGAAAATCTTAATTTTCAGGTTTACACCTAAATAATAAATATCAATTTATAAAAAAAAAGTTTTTGTTCGCTGAAGTAAATTTGTTAGCCCAAGCAACATCTTGGAAAGGCAAAACCATATGCAACCAATCCTAGTCTCCAAACTTGTGCAATCAACAACTAAGATGTCCTTACTGTACACGTATGCCGTGGTTATTTTTGCGAGGTGGCACTATTTCATCCTGGACGGACAGAGAGGTTGTCCAAAAAAGTGTTCAAGCAGATAACGCCGATTCCCTCCAAAATTGCCTAATAGCGTGAATGTCATTATCATGGGAGATATTAATTATACTCTTTTGTATAACTTGTGCAAATCCCATGACCATCCGCCCATGCAAGTCAAGAGGATAAAACGATTTTAAAGAACCCTTTGTTTTTCATCATTCTAGATTGGATTTCACAGTTAGTGATTTTCGGTACACCAGATAGTTTTGTGGTTCAATCGTGTTCATTGACTCCTCCGTGGTAAATGATACATAAGCACTGCAAGTGATATGCTACTAATTAATACAGTGTTGTATCTTGAAACACATATCTTACAAGTGAATCTAATCATAACACTTTAATTGACAATACTCATTCTAAGGGTTACCTGTTTTGAATATTAATTGTCGGGAAGTATGTACATTGAACATATTTTAATAAAGCAAGGATTCTTCTAACTGATTTTAGATTTAGTCAATTGTTAAAGTAGAGAAATTATAAGAAATTACAGTGTGATCCTCTTAGATTAGTTCAATGAGAATGAATGGCACGTTCCCTTCCTCCAATATAAACTTCACAAAGATAGAACTCAAGAAAATCGTATCTGGTGTGTCATTACCCATTTCGGGACAAAAGATGAGGTTACTGCCGATCAAAGGACTGTCATGTCCTAAGCTATTTTTAAAGTTACTTACTTCTATAAAAGAATGTTGACTATACATGCATGACATTTAAACGCATGTACCACTCCTTTTCCATTTTGATATTTATTTTAAAAACTGCTACCAGGTGAGATAACAAAATAACATATACGGCAAAGTTTTCATTTGTGCGATCATAATTGTTTGGAATGTGACATTAGGCTCAATCATTGCACGGTTTATTATGCCTATGCCTATTTGCCACTTAATCTAAAAAAACTAATATCCTGTGCATTTTGTTATTTCATCAGTTAATATTTATAATCGTATGCCATGAATACAGAAGTACATTCAATGTTAGGAAAATCGCTGCCCCGACAGACAGACAGACAATGAGTTAACTGTGTGAAATCCATTGGAAGGGGGAAAACACAGATGGACTTTAATAATCGGTCTATCTTGGTTTGCGTGGGCGGATTGTCATGGGATTTGCACAATTTATTACAATTATAATTAATATTTACATGAGAATGAATTTTACGGCTTCAGTCGTTTTTGAAAAATCGGGGTTTATCTGATTGCACCACTTTTTTGGGACACCTGTAACGTAGCATTTCCAGCTCTGCCGTATGTCCAATTCTGGGATCCCAATTCTATTACAAAATCGTTTATTTTTATTGATTACATACACATTTTAGCATTCTCGTTCGAGGTATGTTTCCTAGACAAATTACCAACGTAACTGTGCCAAAATATCAAATTTTTGGAAAATTGGGGCGCTCTTCAAAAAATGTGCCATTATTGTTTAAGGAAAGACCTCTGCCTGAGTGGCCAAACAAAATTTGTACTGAAAAATGTGTTTTCTAGATCATAAGGCCAAACTACTGGATCCCAATCTCATGAAACATGCCAGGCAGATTAAGTGGAGGTGTGAAATCTTTAGCAGTTCACATTACACTGATATAAAATATAAGCCTTTTTATAAGCTTTAAGATACAACAACATGATGCCTGCCAGACCTACCTGATAATAGCATTTTCAGCTGGACATAGGATGGAAATCAGGAATTTCCCCCCCCCCCCCAAATTGGAGCACACAAGTGAATTAAAGGAATGGCAGACATTAGCTCTTTATTCAGAGCTGTGATTTTACTCTATTTACTGATTTCTAATTTAAAAATTATTGCACTGCTTATGCAGCTCCGACCCAAGAACCGCGAAACCCAGAGGCCACAATCAATTTCTAGTACTGATTATGGTCCGAGGGGATATGACACTTATTTCTTGACTACCATGAGGAGAAAAAAAATAAATGGGTTTGGAGCCCAAAATAGGAGACATTTCATATAATTTGAATTTTAAAATCGGGAAGATGAAATATAAACAAGTGAAAATGATCTATAAAAACTAAATATGTTCCTCATCTTCATTTCCATTCAGTGCCTGCTTCTCATCTCTGTCACAAAGTCTGGGCTTATTTGAGTAGAGCTATGGTTAAAATCTTCTTAGAGAATTTCTCCATGCCTCGTTTAAAGTTGGCGTACAAATTCAACTTCATTCAGCCGGAAAACTCGTTAAAGATTGAGGGATGTAAAATGATATATGATAAGAAAATTGATAATGATTATAAATTGATTAATAGATAGCGGTTGTCATTTTTAAACAAATCTTGACATTTGACCACTGACTTTACACAGGATAGCTGGTCAGAGTCGCCGATTGAAATCATGGAGTGGTTTGGACCTCTACAATATGCGGGAAACAATGCATAGCACCTTGTCCAACAATAGAACATCTGTGTGGAACAGTGCCCCAGCCAGGTGACTGCTATGTTTCAGCCATTATTGAGAGGTACAAAACCAAAATTCCTGTGTTTCCATCGGCGACCATTCAAAGGGGCGGCAGCCCGGTCTCCATGTGTAGAGGTCAGTGACTTGACGTACAACTGTCTTCTTGATTGCATTCACATAGCGCATTGCACCAAGCGAGTGTGTGCCTTGCAGTAGCAGTGTGAGTGTGTCATTTGTTTAGGGATGGCAGATGGCATATGATGATGGAAAAAAGGGTGGCCTCTATTACTGTATAGGTCAATACAGTATTTTTGCAAGAAAAACGGGGTAGTTTGACCCTGAGTTTGACCCCTTTTTAAAAAAAAAATGGGTCAAATGATAAAAACGTGCTTTAGTTTAGGTGCTTTTTATGATATTGAGAAAAGAAAGGGTTGACCACGAAAATAAAAATGTTTTACGGGCCGATCGAGCGGTTTGCTGGTGCAGATTTTTTTTACCAAAATTTAAAAACATCCGGGATTTTTACACAAATTTGGAAGAAAAAAATATGAACTAAGGGAGAAAAAAAAAAAAACAATCAGGTTTTCCAGCTTATCTCAGGTATTTTGACCGGGATTTTGACCCAAATTATTACCAAAATTATGCCAAACAACCTGACCCTACCTCAAAAGGTCCATCCGCGGATATCCGTCGTAAAACATTAATTCGTCACCTTACCAACGTTTGTGTAGAAGAAGGACGGCCAGGGGATAATTAGTATTTGCCGCCAATCCTTCAACATGCAGTTTATTCCGTTGAGGCTGCAAGAATTCTTAGGGTGGTGGTACAACACTAAAAAATTCTTTTGGATAGTCGAACGCTTTTGGACATGATTATCATGGTTTCTTCAAAGGCGTTCGGACAATGTCCCACACACTTTAGACTCTTACCCAAGATACACAACTTACAGGCAAACCACACACAAATGGATTCCAACCTTCCTCACACCAAAGTGACAACGAGTGTGGGGAAGGGAGCACTCCAACTGGATCCATGTGCGATCAGGAGTCCCTCAAGGGACGGTTCTAGGACCGTTGGTGTTCTTGCTTTACTTGAACGACCTAACGAAACCATATTCAATAAGAAATGCGCTTATCGCAGATGATGCGTAGTATACAGTAAATAAAATTTGCGATGATGTAAACAAGCTTAAACAGGGCATGGATTCGTTAACCACACTGGCAGGTAAATGGCAAATGCAATTTAAAACAGCAAAGTGGTTGTTGTTAATCAATTATGCAAAGAAACCCACACCCATACCTTAAACTAGGCAATGACAACTTGCCGAGACGAACACTCCAAAACCCACACATATTTAGGCGTCCATCTAACGAAAGTATGAAGTGGGGATCAAAAACATAAACTAATATCACATCCAAAGCTAAAAAAAAGTACTAGGGATCTAAGTACGTAGGACTGCACTCTTGCCCAACAGAACTGAAATCAACAGCCTACAAAACCCGTATAGACAGCATTAGAATACAATCAGCGTAGGGATCCCGTATCAACTGAGGATACCCAAAAACTTGAGAAAATACAACGTCAAGCCGCCCGTTTTGCATGCAGGGATATAACCCAAGAAGTAGCGTCACAAAACATACCTCTACACTTGT
>JAMKCH010020978.1:0-67668 GCA_023653785.1 Ophioderma brevispina
TGAATGGCCAGACGGGCCGGACAACTTTGGATGACTGGGCAGACGCGCCGGACGACTTGAGACGAATGGCAGATGGGCCGGATGACTTGGGATGGCCAGACGGCCAGGACGACTTGAGATGGAGGGCCAGACGGGCCAGTCGACTTGGGATGAATGATCAGCCGGGCCGAGAGACCTTACATGGATGGTCGATAGGAGAAGCTACGGGCTAGATAACTGCACCTTGGAGGTGGATGCTGCGGGCTTCAAGAGTAACCGAGACAGCGTTGAGGCCAGGTTATTGTGAGATATATCAGGCTTAGTGACGTACCAATATGAACAAAACTCCGAACCAGTCTGGTGGTGTGCTGTGTATGTGCCAGTAGATGGGATGATCCACTAAAATCGTCTGTACATGAAAAGAACTCCGTATGTGATAGAAACGACGGCGTCCGGAGCGATAGTGAGGTACAGCAAAGCTGAACATTGCAGACGGGCATATTGACGGCAATGATGGTGAAGGTGGGTCCAACACACAGTGCGCTCACACCACGGGACTAGATGCGGCAAGGCGTGGCGACATGTTGGATGATTTAAGACACTCAAAACTATTCCTTATTTTTATCCTATGAGCTTCATCTATAATTTGCACCATTTTTTATCCAAATCGGAGTAATTTTAAAATTTGACCCCTGTACAACTGAAAATGACCGTTTTTATTGATTTTTTGCTGTTTTTAGCCTATAACTCCAAAACCTTCGACCGCAGATAGTACAAACTATACCTTTTTGGAATCCTTATGATTAAACTATTAACTTGGTATACTTTCAACATGATAGGGTCAATTTCAAAATTTGACCCCTGTTATTGACCTTTGACTCCGAAAAAAACAATTTCCCCACCTCCTACGATAACTCACTTTTTTTTGGTAAATGTTGACACCTTTACCTACCAAAATCAGTTGAAATCAGCTTCTTTAAAATTTTTTCACAGATTTGCTAAGAATATGTTTACTTTTGAGTTACTATAGGCCTATATAGGAGTGAATACTGTACACGGCAAATATAGGAACATGGAACTGGAGAGGTATTGGGGAAAGAATTACAATGAGTATTTTGAGTAGGAAACTAATTGAATTTAGGACGAGATAAGTACATTGATTATGTAATAAATATAATACATGGAATAATGGAGAGAACAATGTAGTGTATATTATATAGATGGTGTAGCTTGACCATCTTTTGGTTGACATTGGTGTTACCACAAGGTGGCAGCCCGACACGCCGACGTACCCAAGAATTCGGCGCCCCCGCTCAAGAGAGGAGACGACTTAAATGAAAAAATGTCGGATTCCGAAAGTGCGTCAGCGCACAAGGCTGCCACCCGACGGAAACGTTGTACTGAAAATAACAATAATTAAATAAATATAAATATCATGTCATAAATGTTTTGCAATATATGACCATTAGTAATTATTACAGTGATACATAATACTTATACATGCACATACATACATACATACATGCATACACACATACATACATACATACATACATACATACATACATACATACATACATACATACATACATACATACATACATACATACATACATACATACATACATACATACATACATACATACATACACACACACACACACACTGGCCAAAAGTATTGCAACATGCAGAAAAAGCAATATTTATTCACAAATTGATTTAAAATTCTATCAGGCGTTCTTGACTACACGTTACGTAATTATTGTCAAAGTGGGGTTTTCAAACAGATGATGTGTCCCAGAAACAAGTCGTGCGACAAACATTTAATTTGATTTTCATTATCCCTTAATATGGCGGGTTAAAGAAGCTGGCTAATGATAACTTGCCGATTGTACTCCAGAAGGAATACAGGCAGAGGGACGTCCAAAATGGCTGCCAAATAGTCGCTAAATGAACTTTACGAGTTTGTCAGGGTCTACTCTAAATGTTTAAGGCGAAAATTGGTGTAGTTGTATGGACCGGAAATGAGATAATGTCAATAAAAGATTGGAGCACGTTCACTACCGTTGGACTCGGGAAATTTAATGGCAAGAAAGAGGTCACGTGATAACCTGAAAACAACTTTTAAATGGCACCGTTCACATTGTGCTGTTTGTCATGTAATGTGAATGCGTAATTTGCACATGATTTACGTAAACCACGTGAGTTATCATTAGAATTGCATTTCAGGTATCTCGGATTTTTCGAATATTTCGAAGACCACTGTCTTCCATTGACTTTATCTCGCTTCCGGTCCACACAACCACCATGATTTTCTCCCATAAAAAATTTAAGTAAACCCTAATGAACCCGTACAATCCATTAAGTGGCTGTTTTGAAGCCATATCTTTTGTGTCTGTGTCTGTATTCCTTCTGGAGTGCAATCGAAAGTTATCGTTTGCTGTTCCTTTTATCCGCCATATTTAGGGAACGTGATAATCAAATCAAAGTTTTTTCACTCTCTTGGATTTTGGGGAATAACATCTGTATGAAAAACACAACTTTGGAATTTAAATGCGTATTAAGTGGTCAAGAATCCATGATATAATTTGAAATCAATTGGTGATTATGAATTTCGTTTTCTGAATGTTGCAATACTTTTGGCCAATGTGTGTACATACATACATACATACATACATACATAAAGATACACTCATACATATATACACATACATGCATACACGTATACATACATGCATATAATTATTAAATTGGAAAGTGGAAATCAAATACTGACATTATAACAATGGTCATATGTATGAGTACAGACTTCACTTATATATTCCCACGTACCATGTGGAGTTTATTTCAAATAGTAACACAGAAGCCCACAGACTAAAGTATATGGTCACAAAAAAATAATACCAAAATTTATTACATGGTATTATATTAAATATAGAAATATGACATGTCATGTAATATCATAAAGGTTAAGCATATAGGGTCAAATGGGGTTGGCCCCTTGTAAACAATAGATGAATCGTAACAATGTAAGTGCGACCATGTTAAGAGATGTTACAAAGGGTCAACCACCATTTCCACATTACCACAACGCTACGGTGGCAAGTGCATTTATTGTACCACAAGTAACATGTAATAGAACCAGTCATAAATATTTGAAGAACATAATATAATAGGTACACACGCAATATCGAAATTGTAACAAAAGTCAAATGCATGAATACAGACTGCACCATTTTAACTGGTATACATATACTTCCACGTAGCATGTGGGGTATGTATATGGTGACAGAATACCAAATTTTATTACCTCAGTGGTATTATATTAATGATAGGAATTATGACATATCATGTGATACATATGATGTATTTAACATATAGGGAATATGGGAGGGGGATTGGCCCCTTGTAAACAAAAGAGAAATCGTAACAAGGTGAATACAACCATTATGAGAGATGTTTACAGAGGGTCAACCACCATTTCCACATTACCACAACGCTACGGTGGCAAGTGCATTTAATGTACCACAGGTAACATGTAATAGAACCAGTCATAAATATTTGAAGAACATAATATAATAGGTACACACGCAATATCGAAATTGTAACAAAAGTCAAATGCATGAATACAGACTGCACCATTTTAACTGGTATACATATACTCCCACGTAGCATGTGGGGTATGTTTCCTATATTTTAAGACAGGCTAATGTATATGGTGACAGAATACCAAATTTTATTACCTCAGTGGTATTATATTAATGATAGGAATTATGACATATCATGTGATACATATGATGTATTTAACATATAGGGAATATGGGAGGGGGATTGGTCCCTTGTAAACAAAAGAGAAATCGTAACAAGGTGAATATAACCATTATGAGAGATGTTTACAGAGGGTCAATCACCATTTCCACGTTACCACAACGCTACGGTGGCAAGTGCATTTATTGTACCACAGGTAACATGTAATAGAATCAGCCATAAATATTTGTAGAACACAATATAATATAGGTACACACGCAATATCTAAATTGTAACAAAGTCAAATGCATGAATACAGACTGCACCATTTTAACTGGTATACATATTCTCCCACGCCAACACCCTCACTAAATCGGTTCATTAACCTTATAATAATAGAAAGCTATAGAAAACAAATCCACTACAAAATGAACTTATGCTCTCCACGGTCACGTAATTGCTCCAGATGATATGACCCAACTAATAGACCTACGTCGATATTGCAGGACATGATTTTTATATAGCTCAGTAATTCAACTTGTGTCTGTTATTGTTTACAGATTTTCCGTCTTCCGCATTTGTGAAACGCCATGACAGACATAGCAGAGACGAAGTTTATCCTCACTCCTTCGGGATGGCTCTTGATGGGTATAGTAGCTTTCCTGAGTTGCATATACTGGATCATTTCAAAACGCCATCATGACTCGATTCCACATAAGCTCCTACCCGGACCATTTCGGTGGCCAGTAGTCGGTTGCGTTCCCCAGCTGTTCTTATACACCTGCTGGTACGGCATGAACCGATCAGATATACTGAAGTACTTGCAAGAAACCTATGGCAAAATATTCTGCATAAAAATCTTGAATATGATGATCGTCATTGCAAGTGATCGCCAACTGGTTAAGGATGCATTGAAAGATGAAGGATTGGCTGACAGGCCAAAAGCACATTACTGTTAAAGCATTGGGAGCGTACTGTAAGTGAATACTTAAACACTTATTAAAGGTATTTCAGTTACGATAACTTATAAATAACAAGAATAGTCTTTTAAAAAGACAACCATCGCTTAGCGAGGATGTTAGTACTTGATATGTTAGTGTAATACTTGAGATCAAGGGAAACCCCTCTCTTTTTTAGAGAGATAATATAACCACAGTATATATGTCAGGCATGAACCATACTCATGCATCAACCTTTAATTTTGAAATACACCCAAAGACCCCTGGGATTGGAAATGCCAACCTTACACCCATATCCATGTCATAGGTGAGTGCCCCCTCCCCAGCACTTTCACACTGTACTTTGGCCAATTTGCCCCAATTCATTCATTCACAAAATATCTTGTGAAACTGCTAGTATTTCATTTTGTTTAGTTACAACTTAGACAGTTAGACATTTATTTTATTCACACCTTATCTTCCCATTATTATACTTAATACAATACAATAACCTTATCGAATTATATGTTTTAAAACAATGTGAGAATTATACAGTGTATATGCAGTAAACTATAATGAATACAATAAGCATCCAACTTTTATCTAGAATAATGATTATAATTATTTACGTGAGTTGTAATACAGTTAAGATTTTGTCATTTAAACACAAACGATTATAGAAAGATATAATAACATGTTAAATAATAATAATGAGTATGGTCCGATGTTGTGGGCGAGCCATTAAGATCAAATGAACTTTAAGATTGACCCCACCCAGTAGAAAGTGGGACTTATTGTGGGCCATCAAAGGCGGGACAAAAAACAAAACAAGACAGGACAAAACAAAACAGGACAGGACCGGTGGTTACCGGAATTGATTGTCAATAATGTGTATAATAACGGGGTATAAAACATAACAGTTTGAGAATGGCGGAGTTCATGAGTGCTTATAATTCAAAATATATCGGGAAGAGTGCAGCAGAATAAGCACAACGAACTGGGGCCTAATAAATGTAATAGGCCAAGATTTGGCGGCAGCTACGGTGTACAGATTTAAATTGAATAAATTATTAATGTTTAAACCTGAGTAATGACTTCCTTGTTATATTCCTGTTCACAGCATGTGGAACACGTTGTGGGTAGTTTATCAATCAAAATACTCATTACACTGAGATTACAAACTTCAAACTTAAAGCAAAGCATTCTAATGCTTTGCTTACAGGAACAGGTTTTAAACCACCTCTTGTTTTATCTGGGCATTGTACACATAATGGTACTCTCAAGACCATGGGTCAGATCATCCATTATGTGTTAATGAACTGAGAAGTTTTCCACTGTGATGGGTGGGCTGTCATCCAATCACAGGTTTTGTTTCTAGCTGCTTAGGAAATGTAAATGGATTTCCTAGTAGGCATATACCATGTCCTTAATTCTTAAAATAATGGGAACCAGAGGACTTTGCACTGCTACATGAGACAACAGGCGCGGATCCAGAGGGGGTGCCGGGGGTGCCTGGCACCCCCCCCCCGAACGCCGGAATTTTTTTGAAGGATACATTCTACAGAAGAAAGAGAGAGGAGATGACACTGTTTGAGAAATGACGTGATCGTCTCGACCAAGTTTTTTTTAAATATACCTTGCAACGACAAGCACGTGCACCAAAGACTCACCAACTCCATTGAATTTAGAGCGAAATTATACTTCCCAAAACAAACAAAAATAGGCTTACGCCATTTTCCCGTTATGGTCTTTTCTCAAAACTTAACGCGCGGCCGACCGCTTCGCGTATGGCGAATCACCATGTTTTCTTTTCTTTTTTCATGCTACAAATATATACATGTATGAAAATGACAAAGTTGAGCAAATAAACACATTATCGCTTTTTTAAAAATCAATAGGTTTGTAATTTTCTTGAAATACTTTGTGAAAACACTCCGGACTTATTTACCATTGCTTGTTTTTTGTTTACCTTAACATATGGATGCTTGAATGTTCCATTCAAAGATGAGGAGTAGAGTAAACGAAGCTTGACCAATTCCATATTTACTCAAAAAGTAAGAATTATGTGTTGACAAAATACTGTGCATTGACCACATAGAACATTAGATTCGCCGCTATGTTTTTTTTTTATTTGCCGTTGTTTTTCTTTATTCACAACTTTTCAGGTTGTGTGATTAGCAGTGATTTGATTGCAAACGCTTGCGGTATTATTTACTTTTTTAGCCTATTTGGTATGATGTGAAATTTAAAGAGGGCCGGGTAAGGAGTAAAGGTTGGGCGACATTTTGGGTACGTAATTACGCGAATTCGGTAACTTTCAGCCGCATATTGGTAGAGAAAATGGCAATTCATCGGTGCGCGGAAAATGCGGAATTACCGTTTTCTAAACACTGATTCTCCTAGATTCTGTAGAAGTGCGCTCAAATCCCTAATTCTGACCAGAAAATAAAATATCAAAACACAAGTTGCAGCTGAAGAATTATAATACAACTTGCAACTTGTCATCCTCTACGCTTTTTCAAGAAAATTGCCCGACAAAGGTTTTTGATCATAGGCCTGTTTACGAAATGCGACAGAATTGCACAATCTTTGTCAACATTAATGTTGTTTTTTTATATTTGTTGATTTCAATATGCTTTTGCCAAACCTTTTCATAAGAATTTACAACTGACTGCACACTCGCGGAAAAAATGTACGAAAGAGGTTCTAAACTTGTCCTCTGTATGAAACCTCGTAGGGTTCTTCAACGAACTAAAACGAGCCCTTTAACTCCTGTATAGCACCTTTTATGGTTCTATTAGGAACCTTTTTGTGTTCTCAGATTTTTAATAACCATTTTTATGGTTGCATTCTTGAGGGTTCTAAGTTGCATTTTTTTCTGAGAGTGTATTAAACTTTGAATGCTTGTTTGACATTTTAGGTGATTCTCAGTATTGTAGAAAAATGGATAATTCTTAAAGATTATATAACCGCGTCTCTCTGGGACCTAATTCTGGACATTTTCAATGTTAAATAGAAAGGGCATACCTTGAAATACTTTTCTCTAAGGGATCTAATTTGCCCGTCAGATATATTTTTTTTATGGCAGGCTTTGGCCAAAAATGGCTATTGTCCATGGAAGAGCATTATTACATCTAACAATTCTAACAAATAATTTTATATGTATATAACGCGATCTCTGGACTGAAATTAGGACATTTTCAATGCTTAATGCAGTTTATAGACATACCTTACGGTTCGTTCATACTACACTGCACGTGCTTTGCGGAAGTTGCAGGCTAAATTCGGATCTCTGTCGCCATTATACTGCATTGCGGTACTGGTCACCCGAGTTAAATTTATTTTACTGCAGCTGCAGGGCCGGTTACGTTGAGTGTGTGCGCAGCAAGTGGATCGATTTATCGGCACTGCACTGCTCAGTGCAGCGTAGTAATGACGAACCTTAGGTTCGTTCATACTTGTCCTTTGCAGAGACCTTATGTAAATACAGGCGAGAGGCATTCACAGTTCATCAGCACATGGTTTGAGGATATATGGGATGATTTTCGTCGGTTCTGCTGCTTGGAGGGGTCGGTTTTTTAATTTATCTTTGACAGCATTTGCCGTGATTTCCTCATATCCTTATTTCTCCTCATGCCGTCCTTGACATATGTCATCAGACGCTGAACATTGGTTTTCTCTTCTGTGTGAACACAGACGAAAGAAGTCGTTTAGTGCTTCTGTATAGGTTGTCCTGGTGGTATTTAACGCCTGTGTCGGTGTTCAAGGGCCCTACTGTGTCCTTGACTTTTTGTTTAGACCTACGTAGGCGTAAATCTTTTGGGTCATCCTTAATGTGTGTCGCATTTCTTTCAAAAATCTATATCCCATCTCACTTCTAGCTTAGCTCCTCTGACACTTGTGTAGTGCTCTGATTTCTTTCAGTTTTTTTCTTATTCTGATACCTCTTCCAAGCTCTTTGTTTTCCTCCTCCTAGTTGTTTTTGTGCTGTCTTTGTGAGCCATAACGTTTTTCTATGAAAAAAAAAAAGTAGATTGGTTCTTCATTGGGACAAATTTTGAATCAGGTTCTTGGGGGGGGGGGGTTCGGGTGTGAGGATTGTTTTAGTAATTTCTCCTTGGTGTAACACCAAGCGTCTTCAGTATTCTTGGGTTTCCAATTCTTTGTCCCAGTTTCTATCTGCCTCAGTTTGGCTTTAATTTTGTAATAGTTGGCGTTTCTGTAGTCCTCTTTTTGTGTGCTTACTTGGTTCAACGAGGTAATTTATGTCCCAGTTGCAACATGTTGTGGTCGCTACCTAAAGCAATATGAGCACCTTTTTTTGAAGAGCGCCCCCAATTTTTCAAAAAATTAAGATTTTTAACACGGTTGCATGGTAACTGGCTAGTAACCCATACCTGTGATGGTTTAGCTCGAAATTGTCTGTGTCTTCACCACGACGGTTTTTGTATCAGATAATTATTATCGGGATCCCGATACTAATTCCACGCCTTCCATGTGAAATAGCCAGAAATATCGCCATGTACGTGTCCACGCTCATCATTGTTGTTTTATTGGTTCGGCAAGTCAATTTAGAGTTGTATTTCTCGAGGCGGCACTATTTCATCGATGACGGACATAAACGTAGCTTCCATCTCTCCGTTAAGTCCAATCTGGGATCCAATGCTTATTACAAATCTCTTATTTTATGCACATTTTTTAGCATTCCGTTTGAGGTATAGTTTTCCTAGACTCACCAACGTAACTGTGCCCAAAATATCAATTTGAAAATGGGGGGCGCTCTTCCAAAAATTATTATTATTGCATTATTGCTTAAATAGCAATACCAGGTAACTTCGTCAATCAATTTAGGGTAAATTGAAGTGATAACTATAAGTCAAGTATTGACTCCTGTCGTGAGCTGAGTAACAGCCTGGTTCCATAGGTGTCCCATAACACATCCAAAAAGGCCTCCAGTTAATCCGATTTCTGCTTGCAGGTCTCCCCTTTATTTCACGATAAGTGGAGTCACCAATGACCATTATGTCTTCTCATCTTTGATACTTCTTAGCACCTGTTTTGATACTCATTTTGATCAATCGTGTTTGTATTTACTTCTGTATACTATCCCAGAGCAATAAATCTGCATCTCCCCTTCACATGAAAATATCACACCAAGGGCTTCTTCATACTCAGTCTAGGCCGGGTCTTCCCGCAACTGGAATTTTATATTCTCTTTAGAATATATCATAATACCTCCCATTAGTCTTGTTTTTTTTCTGTCCAACATTGTTATCTGATACCCTGGAATTTGCAATTCAGCGTTTGATACTCACTATATGGAGCCCGTTTTCAACAACCCTACGATGTCTTGCTTCTCCTCGTCATATAGCATTGCATGCCATCTCTCTTGTTACAACATACTTTGTGCATTACCGAATGTACATTTAATTTCTTTCTTTATTCCATCGTCTTGTCTTGTGTTTGGTTTATCAAACCTAGAGTTTATACTCATGTTTTTCTACTCCAATTGTTTCATTTTCTTTATTTACAGTCTTCCACGGTTGGTTATTCTTCCAGCCGTTGATTTGAACATTGCTGCAGTCCTTCCATTTTGCTGTAAGACTCTTCATGGGGTTTTTTTTTGCCTTTTCTATTGAAAATTTGTATAGGAGCAGAGTGCAATTGGTTCTTTGTATCTTTACACGTATTATTTACAGTTGAAATTGTCATCTTCTCCAAGTGACTGGTGTCCTGTTGAGGGGATGGTTGTCGGATCTCGACGATTTTCCCTCTCACTATTTTTAATTTTTTAACCATGTTCCTTACTAGTCTAATTCTTGTCGGAGCTCAGCTTCTCTTTTTCTCTGTTCATATTTTAATCTGGCTTTAGATATACTCCTTAATATACCTCATCATTGTGTAGTTCTTTTGCCTTGCAATAGCTGTATGTTTGCTTTTTAGTTTTTCATTTGCACTTTTACAAGGTTGGCTTTATCCGTGCAAAAATTTCTGATTTGTCTATATCGTTACTATTACATGCAGCTTGTGTGAAAAGATGTCCTTTCACTGATTTTTTTCGGCATGTGACATTATTCAAAAACAATTGTTACATGAAAGAAACAAAAATGACCCGACCTGTGACGAAGTTAATGTTGTCGTAATTGGGATATTTTCTATTATCATGCTGAAAATGAAGAAATTGGTGAAGCATTAGGCAGATGTGATAGATTTTGTAAGCTGATCTATTTTACCCCGTTTAGTTCCATCATTTTGTCTGAATATTAATTCACTTAATTCTATATCAGATTAATTAATGTAATACTGTAAACATTCAAAAAGTATTCTCTTAAGCTGGAAAAACAAATGAGCAATTCTCTAACCAGATTAACAGTGGAATGTTGAAGGAATACTTCATTGAAAACTAAGACAACAACATAATTTATAATACTTTTGTGGACTGGCAATATCAAGTGTCCTTTAGACCAGTGCTATTTGTGCATATTGTTAAGTAAAAAACTTTATCCAAATACAATTACTTAATCTTTTTCAAATTTGTTTAAACTGTCATTGACCAATGAAAGCTCCATCTGATCAAATTGATTTGTGCAATATTTTATCAGAGAACTCTCATCCAAAATCTGTTTCATTTTTCTAAACCATGCTTTGAATCCATAAAGTTTCTCTGATCCATATCATTTTGTACAATATTTTGTGCAACAATTGTTGAGAAAATCGTATAGGCTTTATATTGTTTGAGAAGAATGGTTTTGTTATTAATTTTAACATACGAGTGCCACAATAAACACTTTTAGGAAGTATCCATTGACATATGAGTGAGGTATCTATTCTTTTACGCACAATGTGGTTTACTCTTTGTGAACTCCACTGGATTGGGAAAGGTGTGTTCCTATCTGTTTCCCTTTTTCAAGCGATTGCTATCATTTGTAGCAGAAATGTAGTCAGAAAAAAACATGAGTATTACGATTAGGTCAGAACAATACGGTTGAAAGAACATTCGAGTTGAGTCAGCAGTATTTCCCCATTGACATTTGTATACACCCTGTAGACAAAGAGCATACCTGTGAATAATATTATCTAAGGGATCAAATTTTCGTACGATATTTAATTGTATGACGAGGTTTTTATGCAAAACTTAAAAAGATGGCCATGTTCCTCACCATTTAAAATCCGATAATTCAAACAAAACCTAACCCCTCAACCTAGATTTTAAGACGTTGAATCATACCTATAATTATAAAGTTAACCACTTGTAAAAGCTTGTAAAGTTCAAATTTGTTTCTATCAAATTTGCAATAAAGAACAATGTGTTTGTAAAAGTGAACATTGCAGGGGACATCCCCTCTCATACCCACCCCTTGCAGCTTAATATACCTGAACTCTCTTTGAACACTTTACATGTAGCTAATTCAAACCAACAAATTGCCATGATAAAATGCAGATCTTCCGCTGCTTTGCGCGGGGGGGTGGGGGGGGTCACACACCCTCCCGCATCCGCTCCTGTTACGCAGCCATTCTAGCCCATCTTATCTTGGCACCCCCCTTCCAGTGAGGTCTGGATCAGCCCCTGTTAGACAACCAACCTAACTCTGTGCATGACTGTGATATTCTGCCAATCATTTGCTTGCTGCACATTATGCTCTGATATTACAGGGTAACTTGCAATGTTGTGGCTTTATCTACTCTGATTTTATACCATCTTCGATGGAAAAATATCACGCACAGAGAATGTGTTGACAAGTTACAAATAGCCTCTATACAAGACTTTACTTTGTAAGTCACGCCATTTGAAGTCAGTTTTAAGATATTCAAATTTGGAGTCTTCTACAAGTCTACTAATCATGTGTCTTGGATCATGTCTTCATCCTGGATACATGTTTGTTGTCTGTCGTCGAATGCATGTCCTAAATGCAAGGCAGGTAGTCAAAACACGATATTTACAATGTACTATGCTGTATTTAAGTATTGTTTAACTTCAATACAGTGGCAATCTAATTCATGCAGGGAATAGTTTGTTTGCTGTTGTGGTTGTTGTCTGTTGTGAAAAAGGTCAAAGGTCACCAAGGTCTCAAAGGTCATAAATCAAGGTTAAAGGTCCTATGAGTGATGCATTCACAACCGCGACGGCAGCAGTCACTAGCGGTCCAAGGACCGCGATGTATTGTGCATTTCCGCATTCAGCGGTTATGTACCAAACATGGGACAGTTTTATATGGATGTGGGAATATTACTTGAAGCTCAAGTGGCTATTTTATATTGGGACCACACCAACAAGAAGCTTGCTTACTTCGTCATTGGTCGTAAGTCTCATGAGCCGAGCACTTTTTCGGTATCCTCAATCCTGAAAGGGACATACAAACAAATACTTATTATGCAGCCTCGGTATACCATGGCCTACACAAAAATGCATGATAGCATTTTTGGAATGGTAGCTATAGCCAGGTTGGGGGTAATAAAGGTTTACACAGGGGGAAAATTTTAAATTGCTTCAATCATGATGAAAAGTCTACAACATCATTTGTCCTGAGCATAAGGATTCCAAAAAGGTATAGTTTGTAATAACTACAGCCTAAAGTTTTGGAGTTTTAGGCTACAAACAGCAAACATCATAAATTGGTCATTTTCAGTTGTGCAGGGGGGTCAAATTTCAAAGTTGGCTCTGATTTGCATAAAATATGGTGCATAATATTGGTGAAGCTCGTAGGATTAAAATAAGGAATAGTTTTGACTGTCTGAAATGCTTAGTTACCAAAGTAGGGGGAACAAAGGCCTACGTCCATTGTATTCAATGGGGCTTGACCTTCATTCCTCCCTACCTTGGTAAGTAACAATTTAAAACACTCAAAACTATCATTATTTAATCCTATGAGTTCTATCAATCATTTCTCCACTTGTAAACCAATTGGGAGCAACTTTTAAAATTGACCCCCTGTACAACTGAATTTAACCTTTTGACTTGTTTTTGCTGTTTTTACCTTAACTCCAAAACTGGTTGTAGAGAGTACATACTTTTCAACATGCCGGAATCATTTTAAAATTTTGACCCCTGCGTAATCCTTGATTGTCCCCCACCTGGTTATAGCTACCATGCCAGAAATGCTATCATGCATTTTTGTGTAGAGGAATATGTACTGAAGGCTGAATCATAAGTATCTTTTGTCCCCTTCAGGTTTTACCAATTATCCATAATTTCCTGATGGCTTAAGGACTATTAGTAAAGACTGCCTTCTGTACTGTGCTGCCTTATACCTTACTCTTGAAGAAGAATGCCCCGATGCACGAATTTGAATCTCAGAGTGAACAACACTCATACCACATATTAAAGCAAAGGCCGTCCCTCACTATTACCCGCCCAACACAATTTGTACTTTCCTTCCCTTCTATCCCTTTACCTCCTCCCCCCTCCCATCTCCACTCACCTCCTGCACACAACATAAGTCCACCCTCCTCTTCCTCCGTTCTTCACAGGCCTCTACAGCTCTCCCCTAATTCCACATATTGTACTGATTTATATAACTTTTCTCATAATTTATAGATGGAATTAAAGTGAAAGAATTTTTTTTTCGTTTGTTCTAAATGTTTACTTTCTTAAAGAAATTGTAACATTTCAAGTATTGATTCTAAAAAATAGTGGTATGAATAATAATTGTTGAAAGTTCTGTTTGTAAAACTGAAAGATCATTACATGGGCCCATCCAAAATTGCAAACATCACTGAGTGTTCATATTTGCGGAAGAAATAGTCAAACTAATATGTCTTGAACTTTTTGATGTGAATATTTTTCTCAGTACGCAGCAGCTATTGCTCCAATTTCATTTAGGAACTGCATGTCACTGTGTTGTTACGCAGGTGCAATTTTAGCAACATACTTTTTCTATCGAAGAGGTATAAAATCGGAGTAGATAAAGAGTAGATAAAGCCACACATGCAAAGTTACCCTAGCATATCAGAACAATTATGTGCCAGCAAGCAAATTACTGGCAGAAATCACAGTCATGCACAGAGGTGGGAGGTTGTCTCATGTAGCAGTGCAAAGTCCTCTGGTTCCGATTATTTTATTATGGATATGCCTACTAGGAAATTCATTTACATTTCCTAAGCAGTCTAGAGGGGCAAAACTGTTGATTGGGATGACAGCCAACACATCACAGTGGATATAACTTCTCATGTCCATTGACATGTAATGGATGATCCGACCCATGGTCTTGAGAGTACCATTATGTGTAAAAATGCCCAGATAAACAAAACACTATGAGTTACAATATGCTCTTCATTAACCAAAGGCTCAGTTCAGTGGTGTACTGTGTACATGATGACATGAACGATCGTGTGTATTCTAGGTATCATTAATATACACAAAACTCGGGGTGGGTTTTCTAAATACACTTGTGAATGAAGCTATTGAACTGCGCTATTGATTACTTCATGCCTCATGGTGCCAAGCGTTGTTTTAAAACATTTTTCCTTAAGTTTGAATTGTGGTTAATCTCGGTGCATGGATGTGGTCAAAATATTTAGAATCTTCCAATTAGGCCTCCAATGTGAAATAGACTGGAAATAGCGCCATGTACATCTCGCTCATCCATTAGTTGTTTTATTGGTGTTCAGGGGGGAAAGTTAAGGTTAGAGGTTATTTTCTATAGAGGTGGCACTATTTCATCATGGCCGGACCTAAACGTCGTAGCATTTCCAGCTCCGCCGTTGAAGTTTCCAATCTGGGATCCAATTTTTATTACAAAAATCGCTTATTTTATGATAAATACGCATTTTTTGCATTCTCGTTTGCAGTATAGTTTCGTAGACAATTACCAACATAACTCGCAAAAAATATCAAATTTTGAAAATTGGGGGCGCTCTTCAAAAATGTTGCTAATATTGATTACAAGTTGACCACCGATCACGGCAGAATTCAACAGGTATACACTGCAGAACAAGGTTTAGAGCGTGACACCAAAAGGAGATAAATAGTGCTGCAGCACCAACCATTTTAGGAGAGTGCTACCGGGGCCGGAATAATAACATTTGTCATCATAGCTAAAATTGACCGTAGGGATGTGGAGTTAATGAAAACAGGTGATGACAAAATTAAAAGTGGTGGCAATTTGCATACGACGCCATTTTCCAAAGTGGAAGCCATCTTAAAGCCAAAAACACCTAAGAAGACAATTTTGGTGTAAAAAATGTTTTTTCTGAGTCAAGGAGTTCAATAAAACTATTCCCAAAACTATAAAATGTTGCATGTACCGATATTTTTCAAGATGGCTGAAATTTCATTGGCACAAACCTTACATTTCTTATTATATAGCCTATGAAGATGATTGTGGTGTCAAATTAAACATTTTCTGGGTCAAGGAGTTCAATAAAACTATTTAAAAACTGTCAGGTAAATATAAAAGTAATGAGTTTTCATACGTCACTATTTTCCCAAAATGGTCAACATAGAAAAAGGCAAAATCCTTTTATACCTCATGCTATACAGCTCCTAGGATGACGATTTTGGTGACAAAGTGGATGTTTTATAGGTGTAGGATTTCAACAGCCATATTCTCAAAACTGTCAGATGAGTCGTGAGTCATGTTATTCATGGACTACCACTGTGACACCCAAAATGTGACACCTTGACTACTCTATATGTATTGACCCAAAACATATATCTGGAATTGCATGGGAATTTCGATATTTAGGCCTGTATTATTTTAATAGAAACCATTATTTGTTTGTTTCAGATATGTCAAGAGTAAAATGGCCCCGAATTTCGAACAATTAAATGGTCATGGTCACGTGCACACCTATTGGTAGTCAATGTTTTGGGGTTTTCGTTCATAGGGGGCATAAAGCGCAGTTAGGAAGTTCTAAGGAGGAGTTACCGAGGATTCTGTGTTGGTATTAATTATCAAGCATCTGGGTATTATATTTTACCACTTTGCCACATTAAGCCTGATAATGCAGTAAGTAACACTCTGGGGGTACTTGTGTTTAAACTATTTGGGCTATCTTGAAAAAAAGTGACAATGCAAAAAAAATACCTTTATATTCATTCTACATTTTCAGAATAGTCTTATTGAACTCCGACCCCAGAAAAAATCATTTTGACACCAAAATCATCTTCCTAGTATATAATAAGAAATAACGGTTTCTTTGACGAGACGTCGGCCATCTTGAAAAAATAGCTGTGTATATAAATTTCCATGACTCAGACAATTTGGCAATTGTATATTGAACTTCTTGACCCAGACAACTACCATTTCCGACACTAAGTCACCATAGTAGTGCTATTACCTTTAAAATGGCGGCCATTTTGCACAAAATGATGGTTTTATGCAAATTGCCATCACTTTATTTTTGTCATCACGTGTTTTCGTGAACTACACAACCCAATGATCATCAATTTTAGCTATGATTGCAAATGTTATTATTCGGCCTAGTTGCGAGAAATCTAAGGCCCTTTTTCGCCTGATGCTGCAGCACTAAAATATCGAGAAATGATGCATTGACTTTCGCACGGTAGGAAGGTGTAAAGATCAACAGATAATGTCGTTTTCAGGTTCGTTTGGAACTCTACAAAATGATAAAACTTCACTTGAACCAGAACGCAATATCCGATTTTCATGAATCTGTCAACATAAAATGTGCATAATAAGCACCTCTTTTCCAGACTTTTTCTGATGTTTTACGTGAAATTTCCAATTATTCTACGGGTAGTCCTTCATTTCACGCGTCACGGAAATCAACCCTTATTTTACGGGCTAAAAATAATTATTGATTTTAATTTTTTAGTGTTGAGGGCCCTTAAATCAAGTTCTCATGGGGCTAGTGGCATTATTCTAATTCAATCTGTAGTCATATTGATATGTTTTAATTTACTATTTATCCCATCTTTCTATAATCAATCGTTTTTTAGAAATCCTGAGCGCAGCGAAGACATATCCTTAAAAGTTACTTTTGAGATATTGGAAATTTTGTCTAGAAACTGTGTGTATTTTTGATTATATTTTAGAAAATGCTATTTTAAAATATTCTCAATTATTAAAATAAGCACTTGAATTTCATTAAACAGCCCACAAAATACTAATTGAATAGCTAATCAACAAGCATACAACATACAAATATATAAACATTAAAAACAAACAATTCTTTCGATACTGTTATTTTATGCAGGGAGAAATCTATGGAAAAGGAGTCAAGAGTTTGCGTCGAAGACGATAACGTCTAACTGGAAAGCTTGGCTGTGATAAAATGAATATTGATGAAATCATCCGTACCCATTGTGTGTCGCTTTGTCATCAAATCAATCGCAAAATGGAAAGCCACTTAAGCTTAAGCTTATGTTCAGAATGACCACGACCAAAGTGCTAGTATCCGTATTGTTTAGGGGGAAAATAGAGTTTTCTGATAGAAATGTGGATGAAATTGCTGAAAATTCGGCGTCGTTATAACCTTAGGGTCAGGTCCGGATTATTGTTTGTCCGCGCTTCTTAACAAAATTTGAAATCGAAAAAAGTCAACAAAGTGCTTCAAAATGTTGCCTTCCTGAGGAAATTCGCAGAAGTAGTTTTGACTAGACATGACACGATGCCAATACCTAAACAAAACGACCCTGGGTTGTTCGATGTGCTAGTTCACGAAATACGCAAGTCCGACGATTTTATTTCTAGGCTGGCAGAACGCGACGAGATCGTACGGGATATACTCTCTGCACTTCTTACTGCCGGGGTAGAAAGCACTGCTTCAGCTATTTCATCGGTATTGTCATTCTTGTCCGTTCACCTTGATGTCCAACGCCGTATACAAGAAGAATTAGAGCAAGTTGTAGGCGGAACTCGTGCGCCATCTCTGTCTGATAAACAAAACTGCCCTTACACCAATTCTGCAATCCTTGAGATCTTTCGCTATATAAAAGTCATGAGAGATGATCTTAGTGTCCCGCGTTTGGCCAATAAAACATTTGGATAAATTTGTGATTCCTGAAGGGTCTGTGTTTTTATCTCATATGGGTGCTTTAGATCGAGATCCTAGCCTGTGGAGTGACCCACTCACTTTCAAAGCGGAACGTTCATGGACGAAGACGGGGATTTGCAAAATGAGCTCATGATGTTTGGATATGGTAGGTAGGCTCATAGTATTTAACCTATTTTGTATTTTCTTTAATCTTGAATGTTTCCATGTTAATAGAAATAATTTAAAGCACTTTTATAGTAGATTTCAAAGTACGTGAGACTCCTTGCATATTGGGACGGGCGATATTGATAAGGGGTTTAATCCCCAGTCATGCAGAGACTAGGCCTTTGTTGCCATTACAAAAACATGTTGTGACCATGTATACAGAATCGGCTTACTGGAAACTGATGCATATACAATGGTCTGTTAATGTTTGAAGGACTTATACCATTGTTGGCGGGGATGTCAAATTAATTAATACAATTTTTTATGACCAAATAAAAACTTAGTTGTGTTATGTTTGCATCAATATAAGAATGCCATTATTTCTCCAATGCTGCGATAAGGAATGGTATTTTGCAGTGTAAAAGGTAAGTTATGTTCAAATAACAACGTTTAATGGAATTATAATGCTGATGTTTTCATCCTGATACTTCAATTGAAAAAGCTTTGAAACCTCCATCTTAGATGTGAAATAATGTATTTCAGGTCAACGTTTATTTACTACGTACATTACTATATTGTATGAGTATCATAAACTTTTTACCTGTGGCCATTAAAATAATTCCTCTTACCTTTCACGGTGAATGAACAGACCTAAAACTTTATTATGAGGTCTCACTTATTTTGAAATATACTATAGCTATCATTAACAATGACAATCAATAGCAGTATTACTTTCACTAAACACGTGACTTGTACTGAAATATGAAACAAATGGTATTTTAGCCAAAAATAAGATATTTTTGTGATTTTATTTATTTATTTATTTATTCTTTATTCGGCAAAATCGACAAACAATACAAAAAATAGCAAGTACTAATGAGACATATTCAGTATCACACAAACAACAGACAACCAAGTCGATAAGCCAGGATAGCCCATAAAGTTGGCTGAATATGCCAACTTATTTCCAATGGGGTCCCAAACAAAAACTAGTGCCTGCAGAAAGGTGATAAGCTAAAATGACGAAAGAGGAGGAGACGCCAAGGAGATAAGCTAGACATATTCAGCCAATTCTTGGTTCATTGCCATAGTAGACAAATGAATCTTGACCTGGTACTTAAAGGAATGCTTGTGGTCAATGGACTTGATGGCATCTGGAAATGACTTCCAGTCAAGGGTACCATGATAGAATGAAGCAAGACCAGTAACTCTGGGACATGAAAGTTGAATGAACTAGATCTTGTGCGATAATTATGAGTATTTGATATTCTGGTAAAAAAATGTTGCAAGTAAATGGGACCCTTTGAATGAAAGACATTAAACATGTGATTGAGGCGCAGTTGTTTGACTCTGTCCTGAATATTCAACAGTTAATTGAATTAAGTTTTTTGACCTGACCAATGTGTTCACGGAGAGACAAATTGAGTATAAAACGAGCCATTTTATTTTGGAGAACCTGTAATTTGCCGATGATGGGATATGTGAGACCTGGAACTGGAATAACCAGGAAGTGCAGCAATAATCGATATGACATTGTAAAAGAGCTGGAGAAACAGATTCTTCAGTAATTTCTGATTGAGGTACTGGGAGTGTCTATAAAAGAAATTGGATTTACCTGCAACTTGTTTATGACTGAATTTACCATGGTGTCTCCAGACAGGCATTGGTCAAGTGTAACACCCAAATATTTGATTGAAGTTGGCTTTTTAATAATTTGATCGTTGTAAGAAAGGTGAAAATCCGTAATCCGACCAAGTTTTGTTCTGGTACCAATAAAATACATTCGGTCTTCCCAACATGAAGTGATAGCTTATTGGATATTAGCCACTTGTTGTATGATTCTAAATCTGAACTTAGACTACGAGAAATGACCTCGGGATCACTATGAGATAAAATAATCACACTAACATCCGCATACAGAAGCAGCCTGTTGACGTCATTGACCTACCTATTCTACGAATTCTGCAGACTTGCTACTTGTTTACCACACAAATTTGGCAGACTTGTACTGGAAGGTGACGATATGGGATCAGTCCAGGTGGCATTTTACATCCTCAGTTATGGACCTCATAACTCTAAGCCAATCATTTTGAAACATACTAGCATGACCCTCTTACTTTGTATTTTGGGCATCTTTTTCCTACTGTTTGGAGACATTTGCGCCAATGAGTTGAGCTTATCTCCAGCTTCAGTCATTCAGTCTCCATGTTCTCAGTTTGCCGTGAACTGCATCACTAATGTCAACGTAGTCCTCCCTAGCTATGGTGAGGTACATTGTATCTCCAAATCAAAGACAACAGATTTAGTCATGAAAATAATCCTCTCAAACTAAGCAGAGCAGTGGGCCCAACCAAGCTCCCTTGTGGCCACGCAAAGAAAGTGTTTAAAGGTCCCAGGAAATGAGCTGAATAAACCTAGTCCAATCTTTACGCGGGCATTCCATTCCAATAAAACAAGGCCACAAAAAAAGAATACACTGCCAGTGACATTCCTTAGTGAAACTATTGATTTTCAGTCAGTGCCCTGAAGAGATTTCACACACACGTCACCTGGAATTTTCTATTACTCTCTGAAAAATCAATAGGCACTAATGATGTCATCACCAACTCAAATATGAATGCTTTCTCGCCCCTCCATGTAGACTTGACAAAAAACAAAATCAATTTATTTGCATTCCTGGGACTTTAAGGACTGAGAATTAACACCATCGATGCCACACAGCTGCTGTGGTTGGATAAATAGGATTGAAACCTACTTGGGTCAATCCATAGCCTCAAATTTTTGACAAAAGGTTTGATGGTTCACGCTTTCAAAAGCTTTTTGCACGTCAAGCAAAAGAATGCCCACAAATTTACCCATGGAGATTGCTGTCTGATATAATCTGTAAGAAAAATCTTCAGTGGAATTAACATGAACGAAATTCGGATTGATATTGATAAAGTAAATTCACAGAACTAAGATAATCCTCAACCTGAAGGTAAACACGTTTTTCTAAAATTTTAGAAACACAACTCAAATGCTAACCGGGTGTAATTCCCTACATGCAAGCCTGTTTTTTTTAAACAAAGGGATTGGACTTGGCAGACTTCTATCATCCGGAACAGTGCTGGTGACAATCGATAAGTTCACGATGTGTGTAACCAAAGGAGTAAGTTGATAAGCTCCATCTTTCAGGAATCTAGGAGCAATTTCATCGAGCCCGGCTACCTTGTTTACATCTAAACCTGGTTGGTTTTAAACTCATTATAAATGAATTCCTGAACTGGTTGTATAATAAAGCCACTCCGGGGCTTAACCCTTATGTGTGTAGAAACTCAACGAAAGACCCAGTCACTGCTCCAGAAACACTTGGAAGGGAAGGAAGTTTACTGACCAAGGTGTGAGCAATATTGTTTGAAAAAAGAAATAAAAGAGTTGATATAGTCACAAATAGATCGAGTATCCTGACAAAGCTCACCATTAACATTGAGAACAATTTACCTTTGCTTGCCGATTTAGAACTATAACCAAGACTTATCAGGGGCGCCATAATTTCACCCGACTTTCATCTAGCTTAGGACTGAAAAAAAAACTTTAAGAGGCTTTAGCTTTTTTATTTCACTCTGAGTTAATTGACGTAAAGTGGTGTATTCGTTGTATGATACATCCGGGGATCACATAAGAGAATCCTCTATCCAGCCGATAACGGAGATTGTCTCTGGTCTGATATGTCTAATATGCTTGAGGTCATCAGGGCTCAGTAAGGGTTTAATACAGATGAAACGTTTGGGGTGCAACCTTATCAAGAACGGTGTTCAAGACCAGTTTGAAATTATTCCAAGCAGTATTGACACAGTGGGAATTCAGGGCTATGACCAATCACAGTTACCAAGATAGCTGGACAGAGCTTCGGCACTATAATGTTTCATAGATCTATAGAAACTGTTTTATGTTCATTATAGGTCAACTTGTCTTGCTTTCTGGTGCAAAAAATAAAGACATGGTCACTGAGACATCGGTATTTATGACGCCAACTTTGGCCACCTTATGGTGAAGTTACATATTATGTGATCAATAAACTGATGGATTGTTCACAACAGAGTAGGTTTGTCAATAATTTGTTGGAAACAGTAAGACAACAAGGGAGCTTGTTGGTGCCCACTGCTCTTGCTTATGTTGAGAGGATTATTCATGACTTTTTGGAAATTACTGTTGTCTTTGATTTGGAGATACAATGTACCTCCCATAGCTAGGCAGGGCTACGTTGACAATAGTGATGCAGTTCCACCGCAAAATGAGAACATGGAGACTGAATGACTGAAGCTGGAGATAAGCTCAACTCATTGGCGAAATGTCTCCAAACAGTAGGGAAAAAAAGATGCCCAAAAGACAAAAAAAGTAAGAGGGTGGTCATGCTAGTATGTTTTCAAAATGATTGGCTTAGAGTTATGAGGTACCATACTGAAGATGGAAATAGCCACCTGGCATTTATACCGTATCGACTTCCAGTGACAAGTCTGCCAAATTGTGTTTAAACAAGTGCAAGTCGGCAGAAGTGTTTAGAATAGGTAAAGCCTGAAAAGCAATCTTGAAAAAACGCAGCCAAAAGTACGTGTTAGGTATAGTAGCTGATGAAAACCTTGCCACAGTGGGGTTCAGCTGATGATACTTGATAGAGTCGTATTGACCAGAAAACTAAAATATGTGAAGATAAGTAGTAAAAGATAAACTTTCAAGGAGCTCTAACAGAGCAGGAATCAACATAATGTTTTTTAGCGGTTTTTCAGCCCCACTCCTCTTTTGATGTGGAATAACGCGAAAAGTCCTTACAAAAAGCATAAGTTGTCTGAGTAGTGCCCATCCTTATTCCGAAGGAGGGTAGTTATTTATATCCGAATTAAGCATAACGGACATTTACTGAGGAAGGATCATAATTCCAAATTATACATGAGCATTGTTCCGAAGGGGGGGCGTTATTCCGAATAGTATAGAGAGGTCATTATTCCGAATTTCAACACAAAAAGTTATTATTCCGAAACAGCATCAAGGATCGTTATTCCGGAAGGTTCATTATTCCCAATTGAGCATAATGGTCATTATTACGCAATCGCACCCGGTTCGTTATTCCGAATAGAGCCATATAAGGGTTGTTATTCCGAATTGGAATAAGGGTCGTGATTCTGAAATTACATTAACATTTCGTAATTTCCCATTGAGGGTCATATCTGAATGATCTGTGTGTGATTATAAAGTTCGGTCGGTTACGATATTGTTTGCTTTCAGGGTGCTCATGTATATTTCTTCAAATCGCCCTCTATAAACCCTTCGTATAATTATCAATATGGCATGAATGAAGCGACAGTTTATTGGGTTCGAACGTCACGTCCTGGCTTGCTCTTCTGCAGCAAATTGACAAATTGACAATTAACAAAAACTAAGTAAGATGAGCTAAAGAATCATAGACCAGTCAGTAATTTGAATTTCAGGTTAAACTTGATTGAGAAATGTGCTGTTATGCAGCTGGTTGGATCACATGAACAGCAACCAATCTTTCAGACCACATTCAGTCTGCTCCTAGTCCGAAGATATACTGGAGTGCCTTAATTAAAGTGAGTGATGATATCGTCAGTGAGGGTGACTCACCCCCCCCCAATGGAGAGTTGTCTTTGTGGTTACGGTGGGACCTCCAGTGCCGCATTGACACCGTAGATTTCATAAGATTCTACTAAATCGTCTCATATTGTTCATAATGGGGCTGCATAGAATGGGTCAAATCTTATCTAAAAGGTTGGTCTTCTCAAGTAAACATTAATGCGACAACTAGCTGACCCTATCATGAAGATTTGTTTGCACAAGGTCTGTTTAAGCACCACTAAATTTCCACTAACATTGTTCCATTGAAAAGTGTCAATTATCACTTTTCTGCTGACGATTCCAGGGGACATGCCAAAGAACACTCAACAAGATATCCGGCTGTATCCGACTGAAATTAGAAACTGGATGGCTGTGAATATATGAAACTGAATTTGATTGCAAAAACTAGTTTTTCATAGCTGCCTACAACATCAGGAAACCTCAGCCGCTTACAGACATTACACTTCAAATGGGCAAAATATAACTTTGCAAAATATGAATGTCTGCCAGAGACCCTTGACTGCGGTATTGCCCCCAGGAGAGGGGTAAAAGTTACTATGGGGGTTCAAAATGGTTTAAACTGCCTTCTAAATCTCACTGTAATATAGACTCAAATATTCCTTAGGTAACCAGGAGTTAAAAAAGCAATGGGTCACATGCGTGCGGTATATTCATTTTTTCCAAGAATATTTGGGAAATAGGCAAAAGGTCATTGTTTATTCAAGAAAGGTCACCCTTGGCAATACCATAGATTTCTTTGTAAAAATATTGTTTAAAAAATGTTTAATGATACTGATTACCCAATTGAAATGCTTTTTTCGCACTTTCGTCATCTTCTGGTGGTTATAATGGGGAGGGGTAAAAAATTCCCTGTAGGATTCTATGGGGATGGGGACATCATGCCCCTCCCTACTAGAGGAAACCAACACTATGCAAAATTCCAAAAAAGCACATACCTTTTGAATCAGTACAAAATTAAATAATTTTTTGATATTTTTTCAAAGAAATTCGGATATTGCAAACGTTGACCTTTCTTGAATAAACAATGGACCTTTCGCCTATTTTCCCAGCCCCAGTTTTCGGTGTCCGGTGGTTCCAAATGAGTTATTCATGGCCAAATGACAAATTTTATGGATCCTTTCATGTGCCCCCCAAAGCTCAAAAAAACAAAAGAAAATACCCACCGGGGTATAGGAAAGATAAACAGAGGTGATCCCAAGCAGGGCCATGCAATTGATTTATCTTTTTTTGGGGGGGAGGGTGCGGGACTTCTAAAAAGTGGACTTTTTTTAAAAAATGACTTTTTTGCTAAAAATGGAACTACCCCCATAAACATGGTCCTTTTGGCTTTTGACCATTTCAACACCCCCAAATGGGACTTTCATGTCAATGTCAAATAAGGGAAAGGAAAATTCAAGAGGTGTACCCCCTTCCGAGGTGTTGTTACAAAATGGCTCAGTCGATATGGGTTATTACGCAATAGTTATGATGAAATGGCTGCTCTCTTGGGGCGTTTCCCATTGTTTTCTGATTTTTGTAGATCATGGATTTCAATTTCCTCATTGCATCATGCAATTTGTATCATGCAATTTACGGCGGGCTAAACCTTCCCAGTATGCCCGCGGCCAATTTCGCAAAGAGCGAGGGCCAGTCAGCCATAATGCTGAGAGGGTGATTATCGCAGTACATTAAACGGTAACATGGGAGTAATGGGGGATTTAATAACAAAGGGCGTCAACGTGATAGGGTATTTGGAAAACTAGGATTTGTGGGTCCTCCTATTACTAGGTCCATGATATAACTTTATAAACTTTCTGTACTTCAGAATTTAATATTTATGTATTTTAATGTATTGTATATATCGTGTCTAAATGAAATAAAATTTGAAATGATCCTGAAAAGAAAATAAACCTACCACCTTTTACCCAACCAAGGTATGGTATTAATTACAATGCAAAATTCTACATTTCAAAGTCTTTCTTGTTTTAAATACTAGATACACACATTTGATTTGAATTATTCGGTCAAGGTCCTGGATAGCCCAGCCCTAAAGAAAGAAAGCCCTTTGCCATAGTGTCCATTTACGGGCAAGGAATTGGGACATGTCGATAGCCATGAGTAATCTTTTCAAACCTGACTCTCTGCATGTCACAGGTTTGGCTCTTTTTCTGTACATGGGACAAACAGCTTAACATCCCCTCTAAAGAACAGCGTCGTATTATCAGAGTAAGTTGCCCAGATCATGAACCTGGAAAAGCGAATTTTTATTCCATACCCCTTGCGCCTTTTCGTTATACCCAGACATTTACTAACAACCTTGACACTTGTAAGCAACCGATCTCCCTTACTGGTTATGATTCGCATTATTTTCCTCTAATTGCTTCGGCCACTTAAGGTGGCATTCTCATCATAGCACTTTTAAGTTTTGTTTATGTTTATTAGTTTCACTTAGACACCCCCCCTCCTCTCTGAGAGCCAGAAGAAGCGGTTTACGTTCAAAATTGGGTTGGTCGGATTCTGATGTTGCTTTTTTTTTTTTTTTTAATTCCATTAGCAAAAAGCCGAAAGCTAGCAGAATTTGCAATCTAAAGTACAAGAGGTTCGTGAGTGATTAAAGCTGTAACAGTCTGAGACGACATTATTGATAACGTTGTTATTTAAGTGCCTTAAGATTCTTAGTGCCTTTAAGGAGGGGGGGGGGGGGCTAGATATGATTGTTGTGTAAACAGAGGTCCAAGCAATGGGGGTTGACCTTTTTTTAAGCCCCATACGAATAAGCATTTAAGACAGCCAAAAAACTATTCCTTATTTTAATCCTATGTGAGTTCTACCAATAATTTGCACGATTTGTTATCTTGAATGGAGTAGTAGTAGTAAGTAGTAAAACTGTAAAATTGAACCCCTGCCGGTGCACGGAAATTGACCCTTTTTTAATTGATTTTGAAGTTGTTAGGCCTTGGTAACGCCGAAACTGCTCGAAAGTATACAATTGTTTCATCACATTTGGTAGATTGACAAACCTTATACAGTAGTTGGCCCCGGAGTTGGCCCAATCTGCATGGCTTGTAGAAGAAATTAACACCTTTTACAAAAATCTACCACGATTGACTTCCAGGTGGCGGTCAGGTGCATTGGTTGGAATACGATGGCCAAGGAGTGGAGGCTGTTTCTATTCGTTGCCTACGTGCTTCACTATTTCAGTAGACCGACCCCACCCCCGAGGCTGAGAAAAAAACAGGACAGATGGTTTAACAAGCGTCGACAAAGATTTGTGACCTGCAGTTGTTTGTAGTCCCAAATAGAGATGTTATCCTTGAGATGGTTCGAAAGCCACTCGCCACAGACTAGCGTAATGTGTGACTTTAAAGGTGCGTGTCCCGATTTATGTCAATGGTTCTCTACATGATATGAGAGAATGGGCAATTGTACGTACTCCCACACCATCAAAGTACGTGGAACAAACTTGCGGTTTTTAGGTAGAAGCGACTAATGCATATTGCAGAGCCATATTCAATACATGACTAATATTTATGGTTACCATTAAAACGGCGTTTGTGTTTATACTTGCGAAATGTAATGGATTTGAGGGCTCAATCAGGACGACAATGAGCCTTTCATTACCAAAATTAGCACTACCTCGGTCAATGGGGGGGGGGGTGGGGCAGAGACGATCGGAACACGCCACCTTTAAATTGGAGAGTACACACACTTTATCTATTAGCGGGGGTGAAATTAATGTTCAGATTATGATTAAAGCATGAAACTTTGCACAAATGATCAAAACAACATTCTTAACATTTTCAGGGGTGGAGCAAATTAACTCTCTATAGTATAGCAACGGTTGCTATGGCAACACATTTCATTAGCAACCGGTACATAGGGTGACTACGGACCAATGATATTCAATGACTGGAATGTATTTTAGTATCTACAACTTCAAATTTCATATAAACATTATTTGAAGCACTTGCCAACAACAAAAGGACCAAATTGCAGTTTGTTAGGCATAATTAATATTCTTTAGCAACAGTAGAAAAATTTGCCGTTAACCCATGGTTTATGAAACTACCATTCATACGTTGTTATCTAAAACATATCTGATCATATCACTCTGACCCAAATATCAGCGCGAAAAGTCATAGTTCCTGTTTTGTCACATCTAAGCAAGTCCCTCTGCTTCGCCTGTTGTGATGGCAATATACAATGAGTAGTGAATGTATGTTCCTATTGACTATTTATTGAACCGTGTACCTCCATATCCATGACTTGTTGATTTATGTACAGTGGTATTTAGTTTCGATTTGGTGGTGGGAGATTAATAATGGTCAACTAACCTATACTCCTAGCCCTGCATACTTCACAAAATAAAGTCGTTCACAGGCGACTGCCTAAATGTGTCATTTGGCAGCTAGACACCAAAGAACGTTCGACACATCCTACTGATGTGCCCATACCAACGTACACCATTCGCCTTCGCCAACCGGTCCACCCCTTCTTCCAAACCCAACATCTGCATCAAGTCTTCAGTCTTCTTCCTATCCATCAACTTCACACCACACATCGCTCTCGCCATCCTCAAAATCCCCCTATCCCACTCCCGTACAGCATCACCGATCTCACACAACTCTTATACACCATTCCTTTCATCTTCAAAGGAAATCTTTTCCCGTGTTGCAACTCCTCACATTCCCTTGACTTCACCCACCCAAACCTTACTCCAGCTGTCATAGCCGCCTCGCATCCTCCATTTACATTTACTCTATCCCCAGGTACGAGATCTCCTTCACCGATTCCACCTCATCACAAATTTTCCACCTGTTCCACCATCCCTTCAGCTCTTTTCTCACATCTTCTGCACACAAAATCTCGTGCCAAGCTTGGGGTCACCCTCTTCATCTTTGTACATTTCCCATGAATCCATTTCCCACATCACACTGAATTTGCTTTTACCCTCTGCATATACCACATGGGTCTACCTTACTCAATGACACATCCCCTTCCACCCCACTCACCATCACTTTTGTCTTCCCAAGATTTTCCTTCAGATCCTTACTTTCACAAACCTTCTTCCATTTCTTAAACATTTCCTTCCGTCCCTCCATTGTCACACTCATCAAAACCAAATCATCAGCATACAAAATCTCGCTCACCAACCGTCTCTTGCACTCTCCGTAACCACATCAATTACAATTGAAATATCAACGGTGACAGTACAGAACCTTCATGCATACCCACCTTCGCCTGAAACTCCTCAGACAACTCAGACCCCATTCTAACTCATACAAACTTCATACAAACTTTTCATACAAACTCTTCATAAAAACTCATCACCACTCTAACCATTGCCTCTGGTATACCTCTCTTCTTCATCGCCCACTCCATCACTTTCCCCGGGACTATCAAATGCCTTCTCCAAATCCACAGGTTATAAAACTGTAGCTGAAAATACCCTTCAATTTAATTAACTCCGCTGTATACCAATAATAAATAGATATTGCACAGTTGGACCATGGAAATGAAATTTAGTCCATATTTAATGAACAAAGCGCAAAGTGACATAAATCATGCTACTTAAAGTTTGGAAAAAGCATACTAGATCAGAAGCGAAAGTCCACTAAAGAAGCAACAACTTCTAAGCGGATTTTCACAAGAAGTAGTATCGGAGAAGCACATACCTCCGTACCTGTAGACAGCAAAATGACGGTATGTTTTATTTTTGTTTTCAAAGAGAAACTCCATGAAGTCTCCATATTTCAAGTAGATTTCCGCGTGCAGAGATGTGCACATGAATTTCAGGATCAGTTTTCTAACGAAATTAAGTGCAGGAGACCTTGTTGCCATTTGAGCAAAAATCACACAAGATGCCTTATCAACCTGTACAACAGAACACGTGGAATGGTCCAATAGGAGCGAGGAACCTTAAGTGAACAAACATGCAAAGACATTGCATTAGATTTAAGCTGATACACATTGAGGAGGAGCAGACAAGATGAAGACATGTGTCAGGCTTGCCTGAACTTGCCAAGCGTATACAGAGCGGCGGATTAGCTTTGCTAACTAAGAGTAAATAGTACGTATCAAAAGGACCGGATGCTCATGGCAAAAGGTATGAGAGCTTAACAAGGAAAAGAGCGTTGTGTTATGGATATGAGGATGACAATCGACATGTTCTGGACAAGGATATGAGACTGATTAAGATGAGCAGAGTGTCAATGCAGACCCAACTTGCGATATGATCCGACATTGAATTTTTTACACAGAAGGTGTCATTCTCAGGTTTTGACTGCTTGACCGGAAGCTGTAACGTGGACCATTGCTTAGCTGATGCCGCAGTCGCTTTTGTTACTAGTCGGCATGCCCTCACTGAATGGGTCTCAACACTATTAAAGAGACAATAACAGCCCCCAAAAAAGACGGAACCAACCAGGCTAGAACATTGCTCACGCTTCTGTTCAAATGCATTAAAAGGCGCCGAGACTATGGGAAAGTAACCCCAAGTTATCATTGCAAAGACCGCTGAAATGTCTGCCAGTCTTACTTGGGACTTAAGGTCCTCGCCTTAATCATGGAACAGCACTTCAGCAGTATTATTACAATATTGTAACAGTTTGTCCTCCCAGAAAGTTCCATTTATGAAGCGGCACCAGACAATATTGATCACAATCCAAGCTCAGCTATACATCCACTGGTTCCATTCATGCATGGACCTAATAGAGAGAAGGACCAACAACGCGAAACCACCAATTACCTAATTCGATTACCCATTCATCTCGACAAAAGCTAGGCGCTCGATGTGTATTCATGTACATACACCGAAGCCGTCTGTGATCTATATCTCTTTGCCACGGTCGATGCAGTGACTACGGGAAAAGCTGTCCACAAAACTTTGTAATTTGACCGAATGTTGTCACCCCTGACTGTAGGGGTTTTGGAAAGTGCATAGTACATTCAATTTCCATCTTTTTTGGCAAGTTGTTGTCACCAGATAGAGGAGAATTTTGTTCAGAAAATACCGAAAACCCCATCAAAATCCGTCATTCCTTTGTGGAGATACGACTGTAGAAAATAAGCTTGCATTTTGGGTGATTTTGTGACCCGTAATTGTTAAAAATCTTGTGAAAATAATATGAAAATGTTCCGATCACTTCCGACTCTTGAGAAACGGTGTTATGAAAGTTCAATGTACCTTGTAGCAAAGTATAACCTCTGAACTGGTGCCCAAGCGCGCCCATACGTGTAATTCTACCTCGAAAACCCACCAAATTGTAATATTTTAACTTCGGTTATGTTGAATTTGTTTACCGTTGTGGCTGTTTAATAGCCGATACCATGTCGAACTGATTCCAATGTCTGTTTCATCTGAATTATGAGTGTGATAAGTCATACTTTATACCTAATTAAATGTACATAGTGCAGTTAGTGTCCACTGTAAACGGGCCTCGACCTTTTGCCCACCCAACCAAATCATTGTGACATGAATCCATTCATAAGTTTGACCTTATGTAAATGATTCCCATTTCACAGGGCACCATCCAATCACTGATTAAGGACATGCTATGGATGAGTAATTACCCACACACTGTGTGCATGAACATTGGCGAGTAGGCCTGTTTTTACACATGTTAGAAGCCTTGTTAGAAATGGTCGTTTCGGATCTTTCCCAGCATCATATGTCAACCAAATTACACCACCATGTAGAGAATAAGATTATCTTGATTGTCAGCTTCTACGAAGAGTATAGGTCTAACCGTTTGTCCATGGCGCCCTCTTGAATCTGCCCAGCAATCACTGGTGATTTTTGCCATAGATTTAGCATTATACCCTACCAAAATACCACTCTTTATAAATTAACCCTTTTCGGATTTTTATGAATGTTCTATCATAATAAAATTCACATACGTTATTGATGATAATATATTCTACAATTAGCGCTTCTACCAAGAAATCCCTTGAGCACTTTTCTCGCAACGACGTGAGTTATCTCATGTCCTATGCGTTAAGCACAGAGTACGCATGAAAGGTCATGGGCCTATTGAATGCACTGTGTGCACAGTGAATAGGGAAAATGGACAGTAACTGCAAGATGATAAATTATAGATTAATTAACCCTCGTCTTCCGAAGGGGGGGGGGGCTTGTTACCTCTCTTCTATTCTTTTCGCCCTACTAAAACCCCATTATCCGGCGTCAAATGAGTTAATGTAATTGCCAATTGACATTTTATGCTCCGTTTCATGCCCCCCATCAAAACAATACTTGTTATTATTATTATTATTATAATTTACCTAATTCCATACATCATCAATTTGCTAATGTGATCGATTCTTAGTATATTAGTCATAGATTAAAATCATTACTTTACGTTGTAACACCCAAGTCCATTGTACAACATTTACTGTATACTACTACTCTTGTATTTCTTATTAACAATATTCTGTCTGTATATAAATTTAAAAAAAGAATAGTAATGTGTGCCCTGTGCTGGGTGTGAAGATTCACAGCTGTTTGGAAGTCTCATTTATTATGACAAAACCAGAATAAAACAAAAACTATCAATAGCGACAGAGTTTTGATAACTGATTTCGATTAGTTATTCAACTAGCTACATCCTGTGCCAATTTGACTAAATTTCATTGCGGGCAAATATGATTTTTCCTAAAAAACTGGTTTTACACAGATTTCTATGGAGTATGGTCATATAGAGGGCGCTACATATAATATACAAATCACGATCTTTGTGGGCCTATATGGCAAGATTCCCGTAATGGATTTTATTTTTCTGATTTTCACAGGGGTAATAGCTTTTGCATGTCCCTATGGATATCAGTTTTCAAAATTGTGTCGCCATTGCTTAAAATTGTTCTAACATTAAACGAGCCAATTTGCGTGGGGTTTAAACAGCTTGTGAGACCGTAAGAATAGGTATACTGTAAAATGAATTCAATAAAAGCAACTGAAACATATATTGGGTGAGTTATTACAGAGATAGTGAATTTGTGGAGAATACAAAGGCACTGGTGAACACTACTTCGTAGTCTTCAAATGTCTATCATTATTGGGTTTTGCATATGCTATAATTTATGGTTTGGTGTAAAAACTGTTAAGTTTAACAGTTTGTTGTAAAATAATGCAGTGAATTTGAATGAAAACCTGTACAAGCTTTATGGGATTTGTTGGCAGACTTGTTGTCAGGATTATTCTTTACAATTTTACCGTATTTTTCCCGTAAATTCAGACTTAATTGTATTTTGAAATTCATAATAGTGTTATGATAATGTTGATATTAAAATTAGAATAGAGCTCAACCTTTAAATTGAGAAATAATAGGCCGGGAAAATCTAAGTAACGTAACAGTACTCTTCTGTATGACCAACACTTGTCATTTTCAATTTTATTTTCATTGTTTCTGTAAATTACCCTGTAATTTTTACAGTGTGACTTTTTAACGTCCTTAATCATGTTGGTTAAGGGTGGGCTAAACGATCATCGGATAATTTCCGGGATAAATTTTATATATTTTTTCATATTTTCTCCCTCACATATGTGCATATCACTAAAACACTTTATAATTTTTCAGTTCAATCGGCCCAGCGTTTGGTTGTAGAAGCAAAATAATTGGTTCATAGGACAATGTTGGGTCGACCACATTTGGAGATGTTTTGTTCATAATATCAAACGGAAGTATTTCATGGGACATTTCCATTAACTTTCTGATATCAAATCTTCAGTTTTTGATTGCTGCAGGCAAAGTAAAGGACAAGGTTATCGATGAAGTTATCCATCTTTAAGTTGAAATGTCTTTTCATATACTTTTCGCTGCTGAATACTTTTCTCGGTATGCATTAAAATTGGTGAAGGCCTGCTTATATAATATTACTAGTAAAAAACGAGTTTTAGGCTACTTTAAACAACATTGGTATTTTTTTTAATATAGACTTTAATTTTGTCTATTTTTTGCTTTTTTTAAGTTTTTTATTTTTTTCTGTGTTTAAAAAAAAAACCAATTAGCTTTATTAGACTGTTGAGAATTGAGTTTATCTTCTTGCACAACTTTGACAATCTGATAGCCAAAACCTATTCCTTTGGACGTGCCCTTGTCCTAACTCTGTTGCCCAATTTCTTTCTCAAAAACCTACCTTTGGACGGGGTCAATTGTCCTCACTTCTGTCCCAATTTCTCAAAAACCTACCTTTGGACGTGCCTTGCCCTAACTCTGTGCCCAATTTCCCTCAAAAACCTACCTTTGGACGTGCCCTTGTCCTAACTTCTGTGCCCAATTTCCCAAAACCTACCTTTGGACGGTCATTGTCCTAACTCTGTGCCCAATTTCTCAAAATGACCACCTTTGGACGTGTCCATTGTCCTAACTCTGTGCCCATTTCTCAAAAACCTACCTTTGGACGTGCCCTTTGGTCCTAACTCTGTGCCCAATTTTCATCAAAACCTACCTTTGGACGGTGTCAAAGTGTCCCTAACTCTGTGCCCAATTCTCAAAAACTACCTTTGTACGTGTCATGTCCTAACTCTGTGCCCATTTCTCAAAAACCTACCTTGGACTTGGCCCGTGTCTCTAACTCCTTTCCCAATTTCTCAAAAACCTACCTTTGGACGTGTCCTTCCTAGACTCTGTTCCCAATTTTCTCAAAACCTACCTTTGGACTGTCCTTGTCCTACTCTGGTGCCCAATTTCTCAAAACTTCTTTGGACGGGCCCTTGTCCTAACTCTTTGCCTAATTTTAGACATTTCATCACTAGCTTGTAATTCTTGTGCTATAAGGACGCAAGATAGCTTGAAAAATATAGGCCGTATTCCAAAAAGGTGTTTTAACACTTTTTAGTTAAATGAATCTCTAAATAGTGAGGTATAGGGGTAAAATAATATGTGAACTACGTAAAAGCGTCAAATTGTCATACTATAGTCGATTCACTTGATACGTTCGTCGTCCCCCTGGAGTTTTTGGACCTTTCAATAGTCGACAGGGATCACATAGCTCTACCGGGAAAATGAAAGATTCAACTGCACGTGGCCACACCCTGATACTTGGGGGCCCCTCTGGTCGTTAACTCACTCACCTCCTGCCACAAATAAACAATTTCATTCATGTATGTAAACGCACTAGGGTCTTAACATTCCTCACAATAACGATTAACAGAAGTCTCTGCGCCCATTGAATTTTTCACCTCCGCAAGAATGGTACGGGGTCACATATCAGATATCACGAAGTATAGACTACCAATAAATTATATACGATATGGTATACCAAAGTAACATAATATTACTTTGAAAAATTAACCTTTTTCACATCAATTCGTGCTTATCCACCTCACTACTTCAAAGATAACAATTGTTTAGTTTAAAGCGTTGCTAACCATCTGTTTTTGGAATAAGGCCACACTGTTACCTTAAGTAAGGGAATACACACGTCTATCAAGGAAGTGTGTACTAACATAAAGAGGAGACGTCCTTATTTTTTGGTTGGCGTCTTTTATCTAAGACGGATGCTACAGTGACATGTGGGTTTAGTACAATGTTGGTGACCCACTTTTCTGCACCCCCTTTTTCTGCACCCAGGAGTGCCATGGTTTTAGGGGGGGGGGTAATATAAGTAATAATAGGCTGTTTTGAATATTAATGTATCGGTGCGCATGGTTATAGAGCGCATAGCTCTGTAACCATGGCGCGTATGTTCAAGGGTATTATGTTGATAGAATTCTTTTGCAGGGGAGTTTCTGGAGTTTTGAGTTATGCACAGGTATTTAACAGAAGCATGATTATGTGACTTTTAAGGCCACGAATATTTTAAATCTAAATGACCGTTATGGAATTACCCGATTTTGCAGCTGGATTAAATTCCACTAACCCGACGGATTTTTGAAACCAATATTTTTTTCTATTTTCTGATATTACTAAATCTTTTGACCAAGGTTTAAGAGATGATTTTTAATGTCACTGGGACCGAGACTGCCATAGTAATGCATGTAGCAGTTTCATCCACAATTACCGTTTGGAAAATCCCCAATTCCCAAATCGACAGATCGTGTCCTACCCTCCCTGTTTACTAAAGAACCCAAATGTATAGTCTCACATCTGATCGATACCCGTGACAACAGAGATCCAGAATGCTTGCTGCTTTGCCGTATTGTAGTTAGAAAACGGTACGAGATTAATAGTTTGGTGTCACGTTGTCTGTACCAGGGTCCACGTGTCAGTCAATCAGGTATCAGTTTTGCTCTCGGGGCGACCGATATATAAAATCCGACTATGTTAAATCAAGGTCTTTACATGATCCTCTGCCCAAAGTGCTATTATTTTTTCCAAAAGACCCCGTTTATTATGTCCTTACAGTACAAAATTTACACCTTTTCCCTACTGATTCAAAACCGAACGTACGATGACTATAATCGGTTGTTTTTTTCCATGTAGGGATACGTACGTTCCATTTTTAACCTGAATGGGTCCCCCCGAAGCAATAATAATAAACCAATCAATGCAATGACGTCATCAAATCTTTATTTTTTTTTTTTTCCAAAAATTGGGCTGTTATTTTTTCCAATAATAAAATTCCTTTTTAAGATTCAACATCTGTATATTGTTCTTTAAATAATTAATATTCATGTCCCGCAGAATGTGAACAAGATTGGTCATAATCTACAACTGAAACATAGTCAGATCCGGCTAAATCCCTTACCGTGGACTGTATGAGCAAACGATCCCGTATTAGTTACTACATGCTTTAACAGCCCTTGCGCGCGGCGGCGGGGGTTTTGCGTCCAGTTTTGCCCCACTTTTCTGCACCCATTTTTTCTTTTTTTCCTGCACCCAGTTTTTTAATGTTACTCAATCATTTATTACGTCAATTATTGATTAAATGACTGATATAGGCGTAAATTACCTTTTTTACATTATTTATGTTCGGCGATATATTTCAACATTGCAGCCTCTTTCGCGATATAACAAAACCATTTCTATCGTATCACACTTCATGAGCTTGACCCTGTTAATAATGTCGGGGGGGGGGGGAGGTCCGGATTTATTTGGCATCCTCGGATATTAGCACTCTATATAAATGCCCCAGTAACATGTATTGGATTTCTGGTGTTAAAGCTCATGATACGGGTCTTTTTCTGTCCATAACTGGTCGAAAACGGTTACTTGCAAAAAGGCCACACACCCTTAAAACGAATCTATACTTTAACTTCACGAAAAAACGTAGTCTCGTGGGCGTTTGTATACGTTTCGCGGTGCTCTGACCTCGTCTAGTCATCTATCTATCTAATCTACTGATTTAATCCGCAGGGTCGCAATGACATCACGTCAACTTGATTGTTTGCACGCACGCGCTGCAGACGACAACAGAGTTTTTACTTGAGCTGCTGCTTAAAGGAAAGATGTTCATATTCTGAATATTTGAAAATTTGGTATGGATGAAAGCTTAAGTAACTTAGATTACTATAATCAAATAAGTTGAATTGTCCACATTTGTTGAGTATTTTGACCTTTTAATTTTCCGCCCAATACTGACTCGAAAACAATTCGACAAATCCACATCGCAGGCAAATGGTGACGCAAAGTGATGACCATCACCACATACTGTACGTCGTTTGTGACCATCATAATCGCAGTGTTTGCACTTTCCTATAACTTCGATCGATGTGTTTTTTTTATATCAATAATAATTTAAAACACAACGAAATGAAACAAATATGTCATTTCTGTACTTATTTTCAAATTTTAAATTATTACTTTCATTAATCCATCATATTACAGTGTCCATCAATAACAATCGATCACACGATGTTTTTGGTCTCCACTTTGACGTCCACGAGGAGAGGCACAATTGGGCGCTTTTGATCGATAAAGCCGTGGCGAAAAATCCGCCCGTTTCTGCTTTCTTTCGTAGGGCAAAAAGCAAAATTAAAGATGCTCTAGTTGTTTAATTTTACAATCATTGTATTATTTTTCGGGAATCGTATGTATGTACATATATTTTTCTGAATGTAAGTCAAACTGACTTGGACAAAAATCTTGACATATTTTCCTTAAAAGCTTCCAGCTGGTGAGGAACTGCAGTGTCATTGAGTTGGTTCCAGTCTCTTAGTAGTTCGTGAAAAAATGAGAATTTGTATGTGTTGATGTTAGCTGTCCGGTTCATATAACTTCTTGCTATGACTCCCTCGCTTCTTTGTATGTAGCCGGTGTGATATATGACTCCCCTGTTGATCCCGACCAAGCCATTGAAAATTTTATACATCATCAGCAAGTCTGCTGTTTTACGTCTCTCCTGCAGAGTGTCCCAGCCTAAGTTATTTTAACATTTAAACGCTTATTTTTTCTTTCTTCCGTAGTCATTCATCAAATCTGCGGCACGTCTTTGAACATCCTCAAGTTTCTTTATATCTTTATCACAATGGGGGTCCCAGACCCATATCATTGCCTACCCAGACCCATAATGGGTCCCACTAGGGTCCATAACCGTGGTTTTTTACTTCTTTATTACAACAAGTTTCTTTTCAGGAAACCCATGACTTTATTAGCCTTCTTGATGGTTTTGTTTCTGACATCCCAATTAGTTTGCTGTCCATTCCACACCAAGGTAGGGGTAGAGGGAACCTCTTGCAAGGGTTTGACCGCAAAATTTGAAACTGCTTGTAGGCGGGTTCTTTTTGTTGATCTTCATTATGTAACATTTGAAGCATTAAACTCCATAAGCCATCTGTTTTTGTTTGCCACTCTTGAAGTGTATTCAGGTCTTTCTGGAGTCGTTTACGGTGGTCCTCGGACTTTCCTGATGAGTACACTACGCAGTCATCTGCGAAAAGTCTGGTCTTACTCTGCAGATCTTGTGGTAGATCGTTTATGTACAACAGGAAGAGAAGAGGTCCTAAAACCGTCCCTTGTGGAACCCCGGAAATTACTGGTGCTGGGGCAGATATTTCTCCATCACAGACGACACGTTGAGTACGGCCAATTAGGAAGTTGCCAAGCCATTCGAGAAGGTTGCTTCGAATACCATAATGGTGAAGTTTGGTAAGAAGCCTCTGATGGGGAACTTTATCGAATGCCTTCGAAAAATCCAATATGGCCATATGAGTTGTATTTCCCTTGTCCATGTCTTCTGCAAGATCATCTGCTGTCTGTATTAGTTGGGTTTCTGTAGATCTCTTTGCCCTGAAGCCGTGCTGGTTATCCGATAAGATGTTGAATTTTTCAAAATGTTTACTAATGTGGGAGTGAATTATATGTTCCAGAACTTTACATAAAATGCTGGTCAGTGAGACTGGACGGTAATTTTCTGGTTTGGATTTATCACCTTTCTTAAAGATTCCGGAGATGTTAGCTTCCTTCCATTGTGTAGGAACAATCCCAGTATCCACAGAAGTTTGAAACAGATCTGTTAAAATAGGCGTTAATTCCTCAGCAACCATTTTAATTACCCATGGCGGTATTTGATCTGGGCCTGGTGCTTTGCTGGGAGAAAGGCCTCTAAGCAGCTTCAAAACTCCTGCTGGGTTGATGACAAGTTTGTTGATATCTGGAATGCTCAGGGTGAGTCAGAAAAAAGTACAACCAAATGAGGGATTTTTTATGAAGAAACCTTAACGGAATTTACCAAATTAATTCCTGTGTTAGATAGTTTGTTTAATCAGCTTTCACAATAATTTTAAATTTTTGAAATCGATCAAACCATTCAAAAGCTACAGTTATTTTTGTGAAGGCATCAATTTTCTGCCCCGAACAAATTGATTACTGACTGTACACATGAGACTCATTACTGCGCAGCGTGAGGGCTTCAAAATAAATTAACAGGTTGATTTCTTTGGCGCCGTATTCAAATGCTCCTCAGGACATGTGTTGAATGATAATGCAGAATATTTAAGATTTAATGAAATTAACAGTATATTTTTAAAATGGAACATTTTAATGATTTATCTGTTATCCGTCCCTAAACTAAAAAGTTTTACTACGTGGAAATCAAAAGAATGAAAAGAAAAGAATGATGCATAATTATTGTTGCTTCAAGTCCAAAAATTGATTTTATTAAATATTATTTTGATATTTTTGATATACGGTTTCATTTGACAGTCTTACCCAACGATGTAACCAGACATTTCATTTGGGGAGGGAGGGACCAGGCGATGGGAACCATTTAACTTTTGGGGCATCACTAAATCACATTTTGCAAAGGTGAACACGGTAACCTGTCAATACTATCAATTTATTACTTTTCCTGATCTCTATTTGGGGCTATGAGGGGGCAAGATTTTGAGTGCGGATCCATCCCTTACTCCTTCCCCTCCCACGCCCTCACCCACAGGCCGGTTACTTCACTGTTGTTCCCTGACAGTTATTCCAAATGTGTAATTAATGGAGGATATGCTGCAAATCCCAAAGCTGAACGTAAAACCAAGAGTACTTTTTGGGTTACTCTAGCGTGTAACTTGTTCGGTCTTTCACATCGGGTACTTTCACTTCCGCAACTGTAACTTTTGAACGCGTTAATCAATTTTAATGCCGTAATTTTTATATGAGAGCTAACATAACAGGGAATGTACTACAAGAAGAAAATATATGAATAGCACATAGGGTTTGCCATGAAAAATCGCTCAATTTGGTTGTACATTTTTTTGACTCACCCTGTAGTACCCATCTCGGGGACAGTTGATGTGTTTTCCCTTGTAACACACTAGAAAACTGTTGACTTAAAATTTCAGCCTTCTCTTTGTTTTCGCTAATGATATCACTCCCAATCTTGAAGTCGCGATACCCCAACATCATCCTTCCTAAGTTTCTTGATGTGGGACCAAAAGGATTTTGTATCTTCCTTCAAGTCACCCTCTAACTGGTCAGCGACGAAGGAACGTCTGGCTTGATTAAACTCTAATTGAAATCCAAAATTGTCCCAATATTAGGTTTTCCAGTCCGCTTAGCCCTGTTGTAAGCACGTTTCTTTTTACGACATAACCTTTGATGAATCCTTTTAAACCATGGGAGATTATATCTCGAAGGGGGGAGGGTTTGTAACTTTATTTGAATCGTTTTTTATCCATGAGTCCTTCAAAGCCTTCAATTGTCCCATTTATGCTGAGAGGAGTCTGATGTGTTAGCAAAGTACTCTTGTTGGAAGTGTAGCATATCTTCCTTCAAGCCTTCCACATCTGCTCTTGATCTTATGTAGACTTTCCTCTTTGGTTTCTTTTCCTCCTAGTCGTTATGTTGAGGTCAGCAATGACAATGCTGTGGTCACTGAGGCCATCCTCAACAGTGACAAACCGCTGAAAATGTTGGAGTTATTGGTAAGAATCAAGTCCAGAATGCTGTCATTTCTAGTTGGTTCTCGAACCAGTTGATCAAGGCCATTTTCAACAACCACCTCAAGCAACTTTTTCTGCAGTTTTTCTACAGGCATAATGGTTCGGAATGACTGTAGATGTTTCCCAATCAATATTGCCCTGGTTCATATCACCAGCTACAATAATGTCGCTGGAGGGAAATTTACTATTGATTTCAGCAAGTGTCTTCTGTAATGCTGAAACTGAGTCGATGTCTTTGTGTTAGGCTTGTAGATTGTTCCAAGTATAAGAGATTGCCTAGGCGTGGTAGGACCCCATATACATGAGAATGAGACTAAATTTGAATAAATAACGTTCAACTTTAAATGGCAAATTCATCATTTTCAAATATTTGAAAATTGAATTTTCAAATGCATTTTTCTCCAAATTTCTTCTAACGAACTAAAAGTTCGCAGAACAAAATTGCTTTAAATGATTCTTCTTGCCGTATGGTAAAAATTGAATGAATTCATCAAGCGGTTTTGGAGGAATCAATCAGGCATATTAATGCCGATTTAGGGATTTTTTCCATATAGCGTCACCAGGAGCCTGGCAATTTATGTGCGCCAGGAACGTACGAGGTGAATGTGTTTTAATAATTGTTGCTTTTAATTGATTTCCTGGCACGAGACTTGTTTTTTTCAGCTCAAGATCACAAACAGAATGAAGGTGATATGGTATACTATCTTTCTATCAATTAAAAACTAAAATAACGTCGGTGCCGAAAGTGGGTGCAGAAAAAAAAGTGAGTGCAGAAAAGTGGTGCAGAAAAGGTGGGGTCACAAAATGTACCACCCTGACAATGATCGATTTTACACAAACATGACAAAGATTGTTCTAACTGGTGACTTATTGACTGGCCTAATCATTCAGTGGCTCTTAGTCAGTTTTGGCTGAAGATATGGGTTTAACATAAAATGTGCTTCAACAAGAAGGCAGGGTGGCACTAGAATTCATATTTGCTAATAATCCTGGGGACAGATGGTATAGCCGATCATGATGTTGTAAATTGCTGACCTGAGTTTGTTTTCCAAGCCCGGGGGGCACTTGTATTCCAAGGTGGATATGATGCGTGAACATGGACTTACAAAACTGTACCCTAAACAAGTATTTCCACCGACTGAAAAAAATACCCTAAACAAGTATTTTTGTCTATTTTTGCTACGTTCAACACATATTTTTTATGCTTTTGCTACCCTAAACAAGAAAGCAATGCATTGTGTCGATAGTATACCCTTTATTATCTTGGCTTTGCTTACTTCCGATTAACAATATTTTTTTGAGAGTTGTGTATCTCTGTTCTCTGCTTAAATTTGAATGTGACATACCCTAAACACGTACATCACAAGTTGATGGGTAAGAAAAACATACCTTTTTTTTCCATTTTTTGCTGTTTTTTACACCCTAATCGATGTACGGCGCGTACATCGCCTGTTGGAAAAAGGAGATGCTTTTTACGCGTTTTCTTGTTCAACGAGCATCATATCCACTTTTGAATACAAGTGCCCCCCGGGTTTCCAAGGAGAGTCTTCACCAAGAATCAGGTTTTTCCTCTGGCAGAGAGCTATGCAACACCATCCAACTGAGCTTAGCAAAATTTCCATCAGAGTGCTTTTGAATACTCCAATGATATGGGACCGGGGCCATTGACCAGTGGTCAACACTTAAGGCTGCTCTCCTGAATATATGGATAATTATCTCTACTCGTATGACTTTCAGCCGTTTTAATTAGCCATGGTTTAGCAGGGAGCTAAGAAGGGGAGTTCAAGAAAACAATGGATTTCTAACAAAGCTAGATGATCCGGAAAAGTGCTGATTGGGATGAATTTAGTTCAGCCAGGAGAAAGTCAATAAGCTTTAAAGCAGGCCTTGTCACCCTATTGTGTCAGTTTACTCTTGGATCAGAAAGAGCCCTAAATATTTTGGTCATACATCAGAAGCTCAAACAGAAAGAACACTCTTCGTCACCAAGTGTGCCGACCAAATCTATTTTGTGGTGTGGATCAATGAGTTTTATTCATTTATGTGGTGATAATTTACACTATAAATGACAGGGGGGAAGGTCGGATTTATTTGGCATCCCTCGTAACAATTAAGCACTCTATATAAATGCCCAATAAACATGTTAATAGATTCTATGTGTTAAAGGCTGATGATACGGTCATTTTCTGTCATACTGTGCGAAAACGGTTTACTGCAAAAGGCCACACCCTTAAACGAACTTATCGTTAACTTCACGAAAAAGTGCGATCAACTATGACAAATCGGTCTTGGAAAGGAAATTTGAGCAAAATGGGTTCGATATGACCAGATCGTGTCAATACGTCGGGTAATCGTTGTGTTTCATGATCGCCGTAGTCTCGTGTGCGTTTGTTATACGTTCGTGTCGACCTCGTGGATCATAGCGTGGTAGGACCCCATGTAACATGAGAATGAGACAAATTTGAATAAATCATCGTTCTCAGCAGTCTAGTGATTTGAAATGGCGCGAAAATTGAATTTTTCAAATCATTTTTCTCCAAATTTCTTCTACGAACTAAAAGTTCGCAGAACAAAATTGCTTTAAATGAGATCTTCTTGCCGTATTGTAAAATTGAATGAATTCATCAATCGGTTTTGAAGGAATCAATCAGGCATATAATGCCATTTAGGGAATTTTTTCCATAGAGCTCCACAGGAGCCTGAACAACCTCCAAAATCCCACTCTAGTATCGAACATCGGTCGTCCTTCCCCCTGATAAATGATGATTGTTACGCGTATAATATATGTGCATAATGGAATTATGGTCTGTCTTCTAATTTATCATGTTTTATGTCAATCAAAATAAAGTCATACAATGAGACGCATGAAAGGACAAAACTTTAAAAGATTGCAATTTCAATGTAATGATTTACTTTTAAACTTGATAGGCCTGCAGATTGACGGATCATCGGCGGCGAGGTAGAGGATGGGTGGCAAGGACGCCCTCTTATTTTCTGAGAACTGATGTAATTTGAAACATTCCTCATTATACAGGGACATGCTCAAAGTTTACCTTTTCGTGGTTTTCAAAAAATTAAACTTTATAAATAAATTTCAAAAAGTCGCTATATTTAAAATTATAATACAGGCTTCAATGGTTGTTGAATTTCCAAATATGAACCCTTCCCCCCCAGAACCACAATGCCGCTTTGCAGGATGGTCGTTATATTAATTAGGCAACCTTATGTGAGTGGCATTCTGGTTCTTGGGGTGGAAAGACCCATTTTTGCATTTTTGTTTCTTGGGGGGCCTGAAACTAAATGGATGGCAAAATCAACAACAACAACCTCTTACATATATACACACGCCATACCACACTATGAGGTAAGGTACGCTAATCTACCAAGGGCTCATTTCAGTATCCTTGTATGGGCACATGTTAACAACCGCTGACTCAATGCAGTTCTGGGTATCATAAATCATACTAAAATTCAGGGGGGTGAATCTCTGTGAAGGAAACTTTGAACTGCGCCATTGAATTGAGATTTTAATAGTACGAGTGAGAGTTAATGGGCCATTAGATGCGGCCATTGGTGTGGCATAATCGAGTTTCTTGTTGTCAATACGGTTATATATTCCAATCTTAGCACTCAATAGTCGTGTCCACACTTGTAGTTATTTACCGGTATTAACTAAGTCCGGATGAAAATTAAAAAAACAATCCACTAATTACCCCTCACGCCTATTGACCCTATTGTAATCGCCTCCACATGCGGTCGGACTAAGTCACTTAATACCGGTGTAGAAGTACCATTGTCCGGCGTACTCATAGCCGGAACATGGTGAACAATAGGGTAATCGATTCAGTTGACTCTTTACTCAACATTAGTTTACGCTTTATTCCGTTATCGTCCTATTGGAGCCCCGGACGTAGATCCCCGCCGGACTATATCTGCTTTCACACGGACCTAAATTGATCGTTTTATGTTTGATATATGTTGCCGTTTGAACGCACCATCGGGTTTAACTCACTCGGACCTAACTAGGCTTAATGGGGGGGGGGGTATGGTCTGAATATGATAAAAAATTTTTCTAATCCAAAAATTGAGATAATGGCAATGGCTAAATTGTGTAGACTGTAATCTACAAAATGCTTTTTATTCGATCGGAATCGGACATTCGGTTTTCCCCAGATATTGCTGATCAAAGTCAAGTAGTTACTCGAATTTGCCAAAAATGCATCAGCTCCTATATTTTATCAGGTGCAAAATTTCACGGGGTTTATATTTAGATATTTTAAAAATATTATTTATGACCTATTGACACATTCAGTTTGGGCCTAAGTTTGAAGTAGATAAATACTTATATACCTTTCCTAATTTAAAGTTATTAAATGTCACTGGGTAAGTGGATTTTTTATGTATTTTATTGTTTTCTCACCCTGCGATATTTAATAAAATTTATTTTAAAAATTAATTACAGGACAATGGGATGCACCTATTTCGATGATCTTTCATTATACTTATGAAATTCAGTAAAAATGAAATTTAAAAAATAATTCCATATTTCCCAGCAAAAGCGCCCTCAATTTTTGTTCTAAATGTTTTCGAGCCGATAACTCTTTTCGTTAAAATACGCAACTCCAAAACGAGAAGAAGGGGCGTAACTATAAAACGCTACATGCTATGAACATGAACTTTTGCACAACTTATTAAGCACATATAGCCGAGTGCACCATGACGGCCATTTTCCAAAATTGTTGTTCAAATTCAAATTACGACCATTAAATTATTCTATTTGGTCGATTGCCGGTTGCCATGGCAACGGTATTAAAAATCCGGCTTCCTGGTTCACTCCGTATTTACCTCCTGCATATGTCACCCCGTTTCGTCCCAGTAAGCATGTTTAGTTATTTATTTACATTCGTTCTATTGTTTAGCCAATCAGAGGCCTTACGGGTTTACCATGGCAACCAGAGCCAACAGTTTCATGGAGTTTTAAACTTTGTGACATGGGCTACATATGATAATACAGTATAAACCACTATTTAGGAAAATTAAGAAAAATCATTTCAAAGTCATCCCCATACCCCCCCCCCCCCTTAAGTCCGACGATTTAATGCCGAAGAAGAGTCAGGGTTAAGTCCTGTCGTAACTTTACGACCGGTGTAGAAGTAACCATGGGCCGGCCGTACTCATAATCCGGTAACAATGGTGAAAAAGGGTAATCGATCAGTTGACTCTTTACGCAACATTAGTTTCACGCTTTATTCCGTTATCGTCATGGAGCCCCCCGGACTTAGGCCCCCGCCGGACTATATCTCTTTCACACCGGTATTAGTAAGTATCCGTGTGGACATGCACGACCGTACGCTCTGTCGGAATTAACTGTGACCAGTGTTAAAAAAATAAGCACCTGTTCTACTGACATCTTAGAGTTGGTAAGGCTTTGACCTAAGTCTTTTTATTCCATCGGACTTAGTTAATACCGTTGTAGAAGTAACGCATTGTCCGGCGTACTCATAGTCCGGGAACAATGGTGAACATAGGGCAATCGATTCACAGTTTACTCTTTATAGCGGAGCGGCCGACCTTGAAAAGTCCTCTAGTTTTCGAGTTCCCACCCCTCCCCACCGTACAACCAAACCCAACCACCTTTATTGAAGGATAAATATATAAGATTTTAAGAAATGATGTTGTTGTTGAAATATTTGGTGGCAGGGATGATTCCTATGCCGAAAAAATGAATTTGGGCTGCACGTTAATCGAATATTATTTTTTTATAGTTTTTACAGTAAAAAATATTACAATCTTATTTTTATGTATCCGTGTTGTTATTGATATAGGTTTTATACCTTGCATAAAGGGTTCAGGTAATACTCTTTGTGCTGACATGTGATAAAAGGATGCTTTTTTTAAGGAAAAAAGGTGATTTGGGGCTAACATTCTAGACCTTTATATATTGTATAAAACAGAATCTAGAATATAAATTCCGAGATTGGATAGTATGCATGAGTTAAAAATTTGTTTTTTGCTACGAATTATAAATTTGATATTCTTAAGTTTTTAGCTTAAAAGACGTGATTTTTTGACCCAAAAAACACCCCTGCCACCAAATTTTTGGACCACAACCATTATTTTTTAAAATTAATTTATTATTATCTTTCGAATAGAAGTGGTTGCGTTTTGTTGTAGCCCGAGGGGAGGGGTTGGCGACAATTTTGCAGTCCAAACCGCTCCACTATTACGCAACATTAGTTTCACGCTTTAATTCCGTTATCGTCTATGGAACCCCGGGACTGTGGCTCCACCGGACTAATATGTGCTTTCACAACCGGTAATAACTTAATAACTACCGTGGTGGACACGAACTATTTTACGATAATCAGCATAAGCTATAGGTATTTGGGTATTGTTTATAAGGCTGCCTCTTGTATCCCTCTTTTGAGCTTATTAAGGGCAGCTAATGGAAACTCGTCCTGTTTCTTCATTAAATCGTACTGTCGTTGCAATGAGGCATTCTTCTAAGCTTTGCTTGTTCCAGAGAGCATGCCCCTGAATTTCTCCAACTTTTCTTTTCCTTCTCATTTTTTCTTGAAACCATAGTGTCTTTTTGAGGATAAAACACTTGTATCATGATAAAGTGTTTGTAGACACACCAGTCAAAAATTTATGATGAACTTTAAAACGGGGGTAGGACATGCCCAAACTAACAGCAACAGCAAATTCAAAACGGCATGAACTTCAGTCGTAACCCGAGTGCTAGTCTGTTTCAAAGACTTAACGGTAGAGGGCGCTCTTACACGCATATCGAACGTTTACACACAGACTTGACTAAAACAGAAACTAGGCCCTGGTCCAACTAATATTTAAATCTAAATGACCGTTATTGGAAATTACACTATTTTTGCGCGGGGTTATTCTACTAACCCCGACGGATTTTGAGATAATAATTTTGCTTAAGATTATCAGGATATTACTAAGATCTTTTGAATAAGGGTTAAGATATGATTTTTTTAATGTCACTGGGACCGAGACTGGCCATAGTAAATGCACGTAGCAGTTCCCAAAATTACCGTTTGGAAATCCCCAAGCCCAAATCGAGCAGATCGTGTCCTCCCTCCCCCCCATGGAATTAACTATGAATATTATAGAGGGCCTCCTTCATTTTCTAATCCTGGCGCGATTGTCCTTTAAGTCTTTTTAAATTTTTCCCTAATAATAAGTCCTTTTAAACTCTCCTTTGATGTATATACATTAAAGTAATGACTGCGCAAGTGATAACCTTACAATACGCGGATAAAACTTCATCAAAAACTCCATTGAAATCATGTGAGAATACATGTGAGTATTTTCTTTATTAGGGCAGGGTACATACCAAGAAATAAAAAGTTTGTCTCAGAAGACGCGCGTTAGGTTAAAATTGCTGTTTGACCGCCATAAGTTTTTTTTAGGTTTTACTCACTTTAAATTTTTTTGTAAAAAAATTCAGAAAAAAATGAAAATTGGCCGAAAAAGTGAAAAAAGTGGGCCAAAAATGCATTAAATTAAAAAAAGAAAAGAAAAACCGCATTCCGCATTGCGGGATTTTTCAACATTTCTTCTTGAGATCAAACTGTTTTTTGGCCCAATAAGAGATACAGCGTGTTCATTGATAGGTCACTGCTAGGCAGGTAGATTATATATTATACTCGGTCAGGTAGCACATGATATCAAAAATATTTGTTTAGGGTGTATTTTTAAACAATCGTGCAAATTATTGTTTCGGTAGCAAAATCAAACCAAAATTACATGTTTAGAGTAGCAAAATCAACCGAAATACGAGCTTAGGGTACGTTTTCCCTTGCCAAGTCAAAATACCGCGCTGAGTACGTTTCTGGAGGCCATGCACGAGCAGGATATCCATCATCTTCGAATACGCGCCCCGGGGTGTTGAAGTAAAAGCAGATTAGTAGTAAAATTAGGTATGGAATTCATGAATTCATAAAGATAATTTGAACTACACTGCAGTGCAGCCAAAAATAACAAAAACATTTAGATGCAATAGTCCTTAATATAACTTACTCAATTAGTGCAATGTAGGGTTTACAGTTCACATGTTCAAGACATCTTCAATATTTAAAGGTAAGACCAAATTAAAAAAGTGTCTCAGAAGGGAAAATTGGAAAAAATCCTGACCCCACGATTTTTTGGGGGAGTGGGGGAGAGTGGGTTTCTAGCCAAATTGTATGTTTTGCTAGAAGGAAAACATAATCTGTAATTTTATGATAACTAAAAATAATTGACCTGACTTAAAAATCAAGCGACGATCAATGTGTACCGGTGTTTTGAGTTCTTCGAAGTCTTGCCAAAACAATCTCTGTCATACCCTGTCTTTTGGCCATTTGGATACTCTTTCTGCAAAGAAGCTGGCGCTAGTGACAATGTAGCTTGTGTTCTGCGATTTCACCCAGTAAGACCAAAACCAAGACATTGCGCGTTTCATCAAGTAATCTCATCTGAGCCATTTGCATCTCAAAAGTAGCACCATTCACTTTCCACAAAGTGTGGCGTCAACACCAAAATGTCTTGCGACTTTGCTGGTACATCATTTATTATTATTCATAATAGAGAGCCCTGGTATGAAGTCTCTTCTATTGATGCACAATCAGAAGTGACTCAGGACCCCCTCTCATATTGCGTGGTAGGTCATTAAGGACCCAGTCTTCATGCGCTGAGAAATTTATGTAAGCGAGTGTAAGCATGATACTGAAGGTTACCATCCAACTGAAGCATTTCAAAGTCATCCACATGGTTAGGAAAGAAATTGTCGGGTAATTTCGTATAACAAGAATAGCTGTATTGATGTGCCAGCGATAGCGAACAAGAAGAATAAGTGGTATGCATGCATAACTAGCAATGCACATGGAATTCCGATGCCGACATAGAGAGCGATATGTGACCTGCAATCTAACTCAAGTGCTGTAATGCTCAGTCCTTTCCATGTTTCGGGGGAGGCGAATGTGTATTGGTTTTGCAGCAATTTCACAAGTGCATTTGAAAGGGTTTCTGCTCAAATCCAATGTGATTGAGAGATTGATCACCCAGTTCAAAAACAACAAGTAGGAACAGTCTTATTTGATTCCAGCAATGTATTATTTGAGTTGAACACATGTTCAACCATCTAGAGTTGGTACGCAAGTTGTTTTCTAAATCAAGAGTGACAAGATGTGGATCTGCAGATAAAAATTTGCTTTCCAATGTTCCAATTGGTTATAAATTAACATCAAGAAGTGAAAGTTGTCAGCTTGATGATATAAAATTGGTTGAAGTGCTTCCAGTTTGTTTCTTGCCAGTTTTAAGTGTCTGTGAGTTTCATTAAAAACAAAATATGGAACTGTATCCAAGTCAGGATGTATATTTTTCTATGGAGCCAGACAAATCAAGCTTGGTAATATTAAAACATTGGATGAAGTGCCAGAGGATTGAGGAAAGGTTGCAATGGTGCATTAGCATTTGTCACCACATATTTCAAATTGGGAAATTGTATGCACATAGGTTGGTGTTTCGCAACTGGAAGTATGAGGATTGGTCAATTCAATGATGTGTAGAGAATAAAGTAGATTGGCAGTTTTACAACAAAGGGATGTTAGCTAAAATGACATTTCCTGTTAGGACAAGTGGTAAGACTGAAGAACTGAAAGCCATTCACTAACATATGCCAATGTTAAGCTAGTCACTCCCAAATTTAAAATATTCGATGGATGCTACAGAAGAAAATTTCATCAGGTGTGATTTGGTTGAAAATGCTGTTGAAGCGAGATCAAGTGTCTGGGAGATTAATATTTTTGAATTCTGCAAGGCATCAGAAGGTACAGCAGTCAAAGAATTAAAGAGAGATCTAATAATTCCACGAAAATCAAACCATAAAAATGCAGTTTAGTAGGTTATCAATTTGAGTCAAAGATAAATCTATGTTAGGAGTGAGTGAATCCATGAAAACGGTTGTCCAATTCGTTTTAAGTCATCCATGGAATATTCACAAGAAAAATAAGAGATGAATTTCCACTTTGCGAAGGACCTGGAGAGAGGTGGCATTTATAGAGGCACTGGGTGAGCCATTTACCCTCTAGAGGCAACAAATTCTAAACTTTCAAGGTCGAACAAAGAGATTCCAAAGCTGAAATAATTGAATGGAACGACCGATCTGTTATCTTAGTAAAAATGGTTGTTTTTTTGAAAAAACTCCTGTGTCTATAGCACAGTTCCCTGGGTAATCACATAAGTAGCCACCAAAAGTCAAATGATTGTATAGGTAAACCAGTGAAAGATGACAAGGGTCATTTGTTATGTGATAGCTCATCTGAAATTGTTTTAAAGGAAAGTACGTTTAGATTGTCAGGTTTTTAAAACACCGTTGGGAATATTGGCCAAAGGACGCGTATTAGAAAACCAATAAAATCTGAAGCAGGGGAAGTGGCTGCAATGCTTGATGGATTGTTATAAACCAGTATCAAACAATATCAAGGTATAGCAGCATGCTCAAATCATCTGAATTTGCCTTGGTAGGGTTACCAACTTGTTGTCCTAAGTCAATATCTGAAGGGCATGGAAGTCCCTGAATGCAGAGTAGATGGACTCACGATATGGCGTTAAGCTAGGTTAGTACAAGTAGAACTGGCAGGTTTTCAAATGGTGCACCATTAATTCTCGCAAGTCGTTTCAATTCAATCGAAGCGTGGTGTCATATTCGACCAATATTGGTATATTGACCAGATTTCTGTTGCTACAGGCCAGTTGATTTGAATTATGAGTCTTACAAGCAATACTGACTGGTGGATACTGATGTTGAAATACAGGACTTGGCATAGATCTTTGGATGTAGTGTATAAACAAGCTAATAAAGGCTAACTGCCATGTCTGTGAGATCCACTTTAAGGGTGCCATGATGAGAATCGGAAGAAATGTGCAATAGCTGTGATTTGCTTATTTCCAAATGTGAGTTAATCTATCAGAGCAGTTGTGTGCTTGATAAAGAACGTTCTGAAAGTATTCACTCTTCTAGAAAGGAAATGATTTCTAAGTTTTTTTTAATGGTTTCACTTTCATACAGAAGTAACATACATATATGTAATTGACTGAAATTGCCATTTTATGGGCCCTTGTGTGAGATTATTTTTTTGTCTTGTTCCGTTTTCCAGTTGGAAGTGATTCTATAATTGCCTTTTGCCTATTGCCTGTGATATCCTTATTGTTCTGGTTGGTATGTTTGAAAGGGATTAACATAATGTTGTCCTTGAGCACCATTTCAAATGAAATTTACACATACATGGCTTTCACTAGTATTCAAACTCTGTTTAACTGAACAAAAACAAAAGTTTATTAGATGGATTTAAACAAGAGGTGTCTTGAGTAATGAGTGGTAACTGTATTGCAAAACTTGCTCAAAAGATGGGGGGTACAGCTATTCATTTCGTGAGGGAAGTTTATGCTTTTGATCGGTTTGAAATAACTGTGTTACTTCTGTCAAGAGAAATTATTTTGAAATGGGTTTAATTTTCACAGTGTGGGTTGTTAACAAAAGTGGAGATAGCATGCTAAGTACGTGAATAATCAAATGTTTTTGGACGTTCTCGTAACGTTTTAGAAACGTTTTTAAAATCGTTCTTAAATTTTAAGCACGTCTCCCGTACGTTTGTAAGACGCCCTTAAAACGCCCATCGGTTCAATTTACGTGCAGTACGTTTTTGCAGGTTTTATTCATGTCTTCAACTCTTTTGGAAAGGTTTTAAACACGTCTTTTATGTTCTTAAACGTTTTTAAAAGGTCTTAAAAACGTTTTCGAATTACGTTTTTAAAACGTATTATCAAAACGTCAAGAAAACGTAAGTGATACGTTTTAAAACGTTTTAAAAACGTCATATTGTTAGCTGGGAAGCAAAACAAATGAAGTAGTGACCTTTTATGGAAATAAGGAGGAGTGATAGACTTGTGTCTAGAGCAGTAAGAGCTAGCTGTGCCATAATACATACAAAAATGTGTTTTAAGGGGATGCTGGACTTATCTAGGTCAGTGGGCTTATTATATTCGACGAAACGAAATGACACAGGCTCAGTGTACCCATTGGATTACACACTTTATTCCGTCAGAGTATAAACTGTATGATAACGGAATAAAGCGTGTAATCCAATGGGTGCACTGAGCCTGTTTCGTTTCGTTTCGTCGAATATAATAAGCCAGGTCAGTGAAGGACATTGCCATCGATTTCTTTTATTTTTTATAATGTCAAGAATTGATTTGTTATTTAGACATTTTGCTGGAGTTTTTGGGTAATTTTCTTGAAAAAAAAATTAAATGCATTTCTAGAAGGTAGTGGAAGAAAATAAATCATGTGCTAATAAAGTTCGTAAATCTGTAGAACCTGCCGAATTTGTTGGAGAATATATGCTATATTGTACATATATCTACTGCTGCGTTATTGCCCATTAGTTGTTTGAAAATCTCATTTATTAAGACGAAACCAGAATAAAACAAAAACAAAAAAAATCAATGGCAACACACGTGTGAGTACTGATTTGGATTATTTATTCCACTAACTACATCCTGTCTAAATTTACCAAAATGTAATTGCGGGTAAATTTGATATTTCTGAACAATCTAGTTTTTCGCGTCTTTCTAAGGAGAATGGGCATATGGAGGGCGCTATAACATACACATCATGACCTTTGTTACGGCGGTCCGGTAAGTATTTCCACTGATCTCTGTACAATGGATTGGAAACCTGGGCTTCGTAATTGAGGCACTGACGGCCATATTGGTCATCCAAAAAGAGCTCAAGCAGGTGGTTAAGAGCCGGTCATTTATACAAAATTTGTCCCCATTGAAATGTGGATAAGCAACATAACAGACTACAGAATCAAGCCAATTCAGTGAGCTCATTGTATTTGCGCGTATGGGATGGCATGTCTCTAAAACGTGCACCCAGGATACAACCTCTGTTAAACAAGTGTCTCTGGAATGCTATTGTGTTCGGTAGACCAAGATGTCCGCCCGTTGCTCCATTCATCTAATATACAATTACTGTTGTGTAGCCAATCCATTGTATAGAAATCAGTGAGTATTTCCCACGGTGTAGTAGTGTCACAGACTGCGAAAGATACTATCTAACTTGATACTGCGTGAGAGACCAACGTTATCAGTCCGTCATAGAGAATGTGTGTAAATGAAACTAAATCTCAAATGTCTCCGGAAAACGAAGGGGTTGTATGGATGTTTTTGCATCAGAAAGTCCGTTACTATGTTTTGTTTTGAATATGTATCGTAATTGGGTCTGAACCTAGGGAACCTAGCGAGAAAATTGAACGTTTTTGTCAGGTACTTCGGTGCTCGCAGACACGGAAAAGTGAACACGCAATCGCTTCGGGTCGCATTCATTTTTCCCACAATGCCTCTCGATATTTTTCCAGTCTTGAGAATTTTCAAACACTGATTTCAATTTACGCCAACTTTTATTTTTCAATTTTAGAAACAGGATTACGTACTTACCGGACCGCCGTAGACCTTTGTAGGCTATATGGCAAGATTAACGCAATGGATTTTTCTGATTTTGCAGAGATAATAGTCCTTGCCTGGCTGGCCCTACTTTTATATTAGTTATAGTAAATTTCATGAAGTGCGTGCAGGTCCAGATCTCCGATTAGACTATTTAGACCATCAGCCCAGAGACGTTTGGTTAGACGAACTACAATCCTCGAAAAAAATGTTGGAACACTTTGACCGATTTAGGGAAAAGGTGACCCCTCTCCCCCAATTCAATGTTGATCCGAGTCATTGTTGTCAACAGCTTCATTGTCAACATTGATTGATGGGGAGTTGGGGAAGAATTTGGTAAAAGGGAAGACCTCTGCTTTCTAAAGAACAATGACTTACCCACATTCGATCTCATTTGTGAACATGGCAATGGGTCCAATATATTGCATCAAGTGTTCCAAATATTTTTTTCGATGATTGTAGGTACCAATATCTGACAGTGGGAGTGTATAGGGGGTCACCTGAAATGAACAGAAATTGGAGTCTGCCGGGTCTCACCGGTTGGGTGTGGTCCTGGGGGAAATGATGGGAAATTACTAGTTTTATATTAACACAGTTTGAGTCATATACATACTATGCATAATATTTGCAAATATGTACCATACAATTAGTTTCAGGTTGGCAATCGCATCCTTTATTGTAGTAAGAAATTTGATTTTCATCGAAGTACTGGTATACAATGTTTCATATCCAGTGGCGTAAATTTACCAATGAAACAGGTTTTGCTGACAAGATCCCTTACTAGCACATGTGCGCGCTAAAATGTTTGCAATTTAGAACCTAAAATTGTAAAATATAATTGTAATTAGAACAAAATGCTGAAAATTACAATTTTTAAACTATTATGGTAAAATATGTTGTTATTTTGGTCAAAAACACTCTATTCAAAGTATTGGGAGTATATATACCCCTGTCCCCCGGGATTTATGCCTATGTCCATATCAAACCACATTACTTATTTGGTTATTTGATTGTAATTGAAGTTAGGATTCAACCAATATTTAAAGAGACATGAGGACATTTCCAGAGAAAAGCGCTCTCAATTTTTTTTTTCAAACCCAGGTTTTTGGCATATTTTGAATGCTTACCAATGTATTAGATCACACCTGAAGTGAATACGCCGTCTTATGTACTAAGACATTGATATACTAATTTCTGTTGTGTACGAGAGACATTCAAAGCATGGTTTCCTATACATGTAGCTACGATTAGAATAGCAGGTAAGTTCAAAACAAGGTTTGCGGTTTTCTTTCGTGCTTGTTTGTCCATAAACCTTCGAAACGTTCTCGGTAGGTGGGTTTACAACCGATCAAGTGCAATTTGAGAAATTTGTATCCTAAAAAATATCCTCCTGTCACTTTAATATTAATTAAAATCATCTTAATTCAGTCAATACGTTGATATTGTTTTGCTATTGCAGAATCTCACAAAAATATTTTGTGTATGTAAAATGTAATTTGATTTTTCATCAAAATATTGGTAATTTGATTGGTTGGATTCAGTCAATACATACATTTACTTAGTGTGACAATTTTCTTCAGATTCTGAAATCAAGTATTGTCAAACTTCTTAATTACAATAAAAGCGCCTGCTTACACACGAAATGTGTTTTTTTTTTGCAGATTCCGAAGTAAAATATCAAATTGTCAAACATAAAATATGTAATATTTTGAATATTGACTGAATTCAACCTTTGATATGAAAGATTCATGTAAGATTTGTAATGTAATGCAAATTATGCAATTAAAATATTTACTAAATTAAACTTCAATTAAAATCAAATAACCCAAACATCATTATTTAATCATATAATTAATAAATTTCTTTACTACAATAAAGGGTGGAATTGCACAAAATGAACATTTTTGGCATATCAAAGTTTTTCATAGGCCCCTCGTAGGCCAGATATTATAAATACCTCATCATTCATGCAGAACTTGAGTGTATCTACTAGTCCAAGTCCATTGACTTCTACTATTATTAGCAGCGGGGTTGGATCTAGTATTCTAAACCCTAGCAATAGCTTAAACATGGGCAATATGTTAATCCTCTTTCATCAGTGTGTAGTCCTTTAGGAGGGTGTGATGTGCAGCCAAGCTTGAAATCCAAAATCATTAAGGGCGAATTTATTGATTTGGGTTTACTTTTAGTTCATGACGCAAGTCAATTGAAAAAGGAGTTTGCACTATCAGTAGATCAAATGGGTAAAATCGTTTGGCAAGATACCAGACCAAAACGCATTATCTCATCCATTCATTCATGGACTTCGGCCTTTCTGGTGTATGCTGCTATTTTTTGGAGGCCAATCCCCACCGTGTTCAGGAGATCTTGAAATATATGGATATTATCCTTACGGCAGGGGGGCCGGCCAAGATAGCGTCGTTTTTGTTTGCCGTTTTCCAGAGTTTAGCACTAATCACGAAAACTTGACAAATATTCTAAAGTCGAAAATATGTTTAATATCAATATTTTCACTCAAAATCCGTGGAGTTGAAGAATCAACTCCAGTGTATTTTTTTGGTATGAATAACGTTACAAACTGAGATCCATTTTGAACGAGGCTGGCTTGACCTCATGTTCAATCGCAGGTCATCGCTATTTATAGCGCAGACGGGGCTGCGGACCATGTACCAGGTAGCCTATGCACGGGCCTATGCACCACCGTGGAATCATTCGTTGACTTGTATGTAGCAATCCTCTCATGCCGGTCTTTAAAAAAAGATTTGATGATAGTTTTGCAGCACGATTATGCACCACCGACTCAAGCAAAGGCAATTTAGATCGCCTCGGCTCCGTACGGGAATTCCCACTGGCCACTCACTGATCTATTTATAAACGCGCACAGTGACTTCAACGGTCGGCACTGTTCAGGCTCGTCCAATGACTCGTACGGCAGTTTTGCGCTACGAATGAAGCTTGGCCGCCACCGCCTGCCTTACGGCAGCTTCACGCTTTGGTGCGTGGGGTTGGCGAAGTTACGATGTGCAGTTTAGAATGCGGCAACAAGCTATGACAGGAAGGTCGTGGTCGATTATAGATGGGATGTTGTGGGCTTGTATGTCGTAACACCTGTCCACGAGGGTTACCCTTCACAATCACAACAATTGTCAAGTGTTCCTTCTAGTTCCTTTCGCAGCCCAGCTGCGCATGCGCAAGGGCTCAATTAAACCAAACACCACCTATGTTTTGGAGAAAAAAATCAGTTTGTTTTGACTTCAACTTCAACAAATCTGGTTGCACGCGAGGTCAGTGCAAATACAATCACACAAGGTCACTCAGCCCAGTCATGTAACAGGTGGAAAAGTTTAAAGGTCATACATTCATGCACCATCACATACATGCAAATGTCAAATGGGAAATTTATGCATATATTGCAAATATTCTTCTCCCATAAATCTTGATGTACTTATTCCATTATTAGAATCTTATGATGATAGAACGTCAGCTGCTTTATTTAAAGATGGTTTCATAAATGGGTTTAGGTTAGGTTATTGTGGCAGCAGGGATGCACGCGATGCTCAAAATCTCGCGTCTATTAATCAAGACCCCCAGGCAGCCATTGATAAACTGCGAAAGGAGGTTAAGTCAGGTCGGATAGCGGGTCCCTTTAATGCCAAGTCATTACCCAATTTAATAATTTCACCAATTGGGTTGGTTCCAAAACCTGAAAAGGGGAAGTTTAGGTTGATACAGCATCTTTCTTACCCAGAAGGCGATTCAATTAATGATGGAATTGATCGTGATTATTGCGATGTTAAATATACTAGTTTTGACGTTGCGGTTAGGCTTGTTGCGAGTGTTGGTAAAGGGGCTTTGATGGCAAAAGCCGACATCGATGCAATTTTAGAGATATATCATAAAAGTGAATTTTTGTCAAAATAGTCAGGCCAAATTTACAATGATAATATATATCCTCAAGACCTAGTTTCAGATAAGAAATTGTAAATTTTTGGTCCCTGTTGGTGAGTAGGACAGTTAACATGTACATTTTATGATGCATTCTCAAGCTAAAATCATTCCAGTTTGATATTTCTAAAATACAATTGAGTCTAGGGCAGGTTTACCCAGGCAGGCCTCGGGATTTCCCAGCCGTGCTGCTTACATGTATTGCCAATATTGTTCACCTCTAGGGCACGGTTACCCACGGGCTACGGAAATTTTCCCTGCTATGTTCAAACAGAAATATGCAGCTAATCCTAGTATATGACAATACGAACATCTGTTGCCAATATTTGTACACCTCCAGGGCACGGTTACCCGGGGGGGGGGGCTACGGAATTTTCCTTGCTATGTCTCATGCGGTAAATACACAAAATTGCATCTAACCCTTGTGTATGACTTATACAAGGGTTAGTAGGAGTGTAAAACTCTTTTCATCTCCTGATGCTATATGTACATGTATTCTATCGCTTGCATAAAGAGTTTGGAATAAACTCTCTCCACGTGAAATTAAAAACAATATTAACTATTGTCACATCCAAACATGTAAATAATGTAACTAAAGTACTACCAGAATTCAACTGAAATCATTAAAAAAATCAAAGAACCAAATCTACTTTCATTATGAAATTAAATATGATTTATTGGATCTGTAATCTATACACAGCCAAATATTTTTAAAATCGGTTTGTGTAAGAACCAGTGACCTTTCCTCAGGTGTGCTAAAATGCTAATTTGTAAAAGGCTTCCAGTTATTGTTTTAATCCTTTCCAGTCTTTTTAGTGAAAAAAATAATGAAGGTTAGGACATGCCATCAAAGTGGGTGGGTGTATTTTTTTAAAATATTGTGCAGAGTATGGCTGTAAAACTCGTGATTATAAAACTAGTAATTTGCCATCATTTAGAGCTAAAACCAAATGAAAATCCGATACACCTGTAGCTTTTTATTGCAAAATTGGATTTTTGCCTATTGTTCAGACTCTGTGGAAATTGTCAATTTTGCCGATTCGCGGACTTTATGGCATCAATGTAAAGCTATACTAATGATGTTGGTATTTATTTTTCTATTAATGGAAAGACGTTTGGGTTTTATGCTACAGCTATTTAAAGGGACTGGCAGTGACCCAAGAATAATTGTATGGTAGATTTTTGCAAATATTGTGCACAGTATGGCACAGTATTTAGAGTTGAAAACTACATGAAAATGAACATTCCTAGCTTTTTTAGTGCAAATTGGATTTTTCGCCTATTAAACCAAAATTATTTTTCAATATTTTAATGTAAGCAGCACTAGATTCGGTTCAGTAGTTTAAGAAATAAGCGATTATGTAACACATGTAGTAGTGGGATTTTCTCACATTTGGCGCATTTTCTCTTCCTCCCTGTACTTTTTGCCAATCCACATAGCCATTTGGGGTTGAGTACAGCAATTGCCCAACATTTCCCCTCTGACCCCATTTCCCACCAAAATCCTGTGAGGTTTTGACAGCGGTTCTTGTCAAACCCATCCGGGGTTTGCCTCACCCACACAAATCCCTGTGAGACCAAATTTTTTGCAAAAAAAATTTGAATTATAAAGTTTGCCATATACAGAAAATCAGAATGGCATCCAAAATTTTGTCAGCTAAGAAATTTGAATCTCGCTTGCAAAAGCAAAAGCAGGTTCAAAATTTCGATAGTACTCGAAGAAGGAAAAATTACGCCCTACTAAATTCAAGTTCACCGAAACCAAAATTCGGTGAGGGCTGCATAGGAAAATTTGGTGGCGAAGACCCCTACAATAAGTTCAAGGTCTTCGCCCCGGACCTCCTCAAAACCGAGGTCTTCACACTTGAGAAATCAGAATGGGCCCGTGATCATCAGATCAAATGGCCACGAATAAACTGCCAAGGGCTCAAAAACTAATCACTATCGATTTTGTTTGGTTTTTGAATGGTAAGAGCCAGAGTCAGATTCTGAGTATGAGTCTGAGCTCGAAAGCGAGTAAATCCCCGGTTGCCAGGGGGGAAATAAAATTTTTTTTTTTGGCGCTCCGGCGGGTTCCTTGGCAAGATTACTACGATTTTTGATTTTTTTTCGAATTGCACTCTATTCCCAACCGGTTGCCGAATATGCCCCATCTTCCAACCCCAGAAGGGTGGTGCCATTGCCGATTATTGCCGCGAATAATGTTTTTCTGCAAAAAAAATAGACTTATAATAAAAAAAAATGTCAGCAAAAATGGCAGTACGACAATTCGAAGTCCGTGAAAAATAAAAAGACGCGCTAGAACCAGGGCCAAACTATTACTCTCCGATTCGATATTCGACGAGGACTGCACCATCACTCTGAGAGTTTGACATATAACCGCAGCAATAGAGGATATCTTCAAGTAAATCTTTATTGAATTGTGTCCCAAGCGCCTTTCTTACATCGTTTCGGATACGGAGTTTTTCAAGGTGAAATCATATGATTATGATCACAAAGACAATGATAAGACAAACAATCACATTGGGACAATCTTCAATTGCTAACGCAAGCGGCTAATTGTCAAAAGCGACTGTCGGAACTAGAGGAAAGCCCACTGCAGCCAACCTGCCAGTCATTTCCATTTGCCTCGGAAATGATGAAAGAGAGACATTTCCTAGAATGAATGCTGCCGCAATGAAAATTAGGTGTCTATGTCGGCATGATTTCCAAAATAGTACGAAAAGAAAACGGTTATAATACCACACAGCCAAAAAAAATGGTTTGCGATACAAGTTTAAAAAGCATAAAAAAATTTCCCTATCAAAATTAATTTGATAGGCATTTTTTTTATTCAGAAATGTCAAAATTATTTCAAATTTTTTGGAGGATTGACTGTCCCCTCAGGAACAATCAACAATTCTTGTCTAGTGAAGGCTCGTTTTGGAGCACCATCCGTTAGATAATACAAATTGGTCTCACTCTTCTTCATAACACTATCGATCGTATATGTTTCCAGAGACCAAATTGGGTCTGTTGCTCGTCTTCTCTCTTCAGGCTCGTACAAGTACCTCAATTTTACATTGATTGGATTTGAAATCTAATCCTTAAGTTTTGAGGAGCTGAACTCTTGGCTTCGATTTCCTTCTTCTTGATGCCTCGCTTGGGTTTCATACCAATCAGTCAGTTTTTTCGTCATTCAAAGCTGCGAGCACGTATGGACAGTCTCGTTACCCATTTCTCTGGATCAACATCTTTCACATCTGGTTCAACAAATTTTTCGCGGTCTGATATCCAAATATCTTTCTGCCAATGGTATGTTGACTCTTTCGACAATAGCTTGAGCTCGATATGTCCAACACCAACTCTATGAATGTCTACACTATGTTTTTTCATCCATTTGGGACTTCACCATGGAAATTCTCGGACCGGATCAACTTGAAGCAAAATTTGGCCACGTCAGTCTTTTATAGCGTAAATTTTCTCGAAAGCTTTTGCACCTCATCGGAGATTTTGGTGCTCAGAGTTCAGCTTCTTTGAATCTGCTAGCCACATCAACCCCCGTCAGAGCATATTTATAGGCTTGCTTCCTTTCCCAGGTCGACATAGGGACAAAAACAATAAATCTGCCTGATGAATTTATTCGGAATACTCACATCAATTTTGCTCGAGGAATGTACTTCGGAGTGGCAGATAAATCTGCACAAAGCTTGTTCTTCAAAAAAATTTCTGCTTTTCTGTACTCACCTGGCTTCCTTCGCGAGAATGTCAATAGCGGAGATTCCTTTCCAGGAAACCCCGTGGTGAGTAAATAAATCTCGGCGAGTTTACTGTCCATTTATTTTACAAAATAAAAACTGAGAATGATCGTATCATTCTGGATTTATGCCACGTATCTTCTCGATTCACCCGAAAGAAGGATCGCCCCCTCCGTTTTTGTTCTCTCTTCCCAATTCTCATTTTCTCTGCTCCCAACCTCCTCAGTCTTCACAATCCATCTTTTCTTTGATTCTCCCATTTGTACGCTCCCCCGGTTTCGCCGTCCACTTTCCTCCTGCCCTCTTGTCCGTTTCTCTATCATTCGCCCCTTTGTTCATCTCTGCTCGGCAATTCCCTTCTGCTCCTCTCATCTGTATGCAATGGCTTGTTCCGTCCCCCATTCGCACTCTCCCTTCTGTAACCTGCATTGCCCCTCCCAGCCTTCCTTATCTTTCCGGTCTCCCCAGCTTTTCCGAGCAAACCCTTCCACAACTCCCACCCCCCATCTTTATTCCTCTTCTCCGCTCTTCTCCTCTAATAGTCCACCTTTGCTTTTTTTATACTACTCTAATACTTCCCTCGGCAGACCCTTTCCCCACCCACCCTCTCCATCCTCCTATCTCCATACCTCGGAAAACCGTTTTATGTGTCTCTCCTTTCTCCTTTCTCCCCTATCCAAGATTCTTTCCTCTTGATTGTTCCTTGAGTCACCACCCCCTTTCCATACCCCTTTTATCTACCCCCCTCATCCCACCCCTGTTACCGCCGCATACTCTCTTTTTTTCTCCTCCAACCTTCTCCGCCGCATCCACCACTTTATCACCTTTTAAACACCTCCTATGTTGAACTTGTTTGTGTTTTCCGCTTTCAATACCGCAACAACTTCATCACCTCTCTCTAAATTGGTGTTTGTATTTCCGCTCGCTTCTCTTCCTTATCTTCTTCCTCCCACTCCCTACTGTATTCTCTCGTTAGCCTCGTTTTTATTCTTCTTCATCCATCCTCCCGTCCATTTCCCTTTCCATAGGGAGAAGGATAAGGATGGAGCCAAGAGAATGAGCCGAAGCTCTGGAACGGGCCAATAAAGCGAAGCAAAAAAACTAATAATTTTAATTTTGGACCTGATTTTTGATTTTGATGAATTGATTGATTTTTTGAAAGTGACATATAATAAAAAATTGGAGGCATTCAAATTAGCACAAGGGTGAAAAAGAAATTAATATCGAGTCCAAAGTTGAAAAAGATCATTTGTTTTCACAGGGCCCAGTGGATTTAGACTTTCTTATAAAAAGAATCCAAAAAATTTTTTTTGTCCAAAATATATTCAAATGAAAAGGTGAGCTGAGCTTTCTAGACAACTTGGTGTTCCGATTTTACCAAGTCAAAGTATAGCAAAGAGTTATATGAGAGGACTAAAGAGTCTCGAAAAAAGCTTGCCGAAAGGATATTTTAAGAAAAAATCTCAAATTTTTGAGATTTTTTGGGCTTAAAAAAATAAAAATATTTGTATTTTTTGCTGAATTACTTAATCATATTAATAAAGAACAATGTCGCGCCGAAGAATCCATGTACCAGGTCGAAAAAAAAATCATACTAGTGGCACTAAATGAGCCACAACCAAGGAGCTAAAAAAGTATGCCAAGTGAGCATGGATAATCGTGGTTACTCACGATGAAGAAAGCTGAACTTCTAGAACTTCTAGAACTTCTCAGACGTCCAGCTTCAACGATATACGAAGAAAGAAGGCGGAGACGAGAAAATCTCAAGCTGAAAGGATAGCGCAGAGGAAGAGATTTCAATGTGAGAGAAGCTGAAGAGATGGCAAAAAATGATGGTCTTCTGAGGAGTAACAAAGCTGAGAAAAGCCGATTTTATCGAAATGAGGGAAAATTATTATCCTAACCTCAGATGTTCTTCTCGCTATGCAGTACAAACTCGAGAACCTAGACATCCTTTCAAAATCCACCGAGAAAATCATCTCTTAACAATTTTTTGATCCAGTACGTGATAGATGGAAACCCGAATAGCCCAGTAAGATTTTGACGACCGTGAAAACATGGTGATTAGCCTCCTGGGGAATAATCGACAGACGAAAACAAAAGCGTCTCTGGTTGCCAGATGAAAAAAAAAAACAATAACAAACGGGTCAACTTGAGATGATAGAACGTCCGTTCTGATCAGGATAAAAGTGAAGACCCAGACGTGATCCTGGCAGCCACCGATCTTTGAGGCAGCTCTACAAGAAGGGAAAACCACAATCCTGGAAAAGATAGCCAAATTCCAGAATCAAGGAATGGATGGGACATTCGATTCGATCATATCCTGGAATTCACACGGCGAGATATAGACCTATGGGTGGTTCTCAACATTCCACTCCTGGATAGGATAGCCAAAAAGCAAGCCGATATCAATCTCAAAAACGAAGATGATGAGTGCTTCAAATGGTCTATCACTAGATCGATATCAATCCAGTGACAAAAATGCCGAGCGAATCGACAAAACCTGAAAGCAAAAGTCGGAGAGTTCAACTGGGATGGGATTACATTTCAACACCACTCAAGGATACGACAAATCGAGAGGAAAAACCCATCAATCGCAGTCAATGTTGCGGGTCTCGATGATGAGTGGGATGCCTTCCCACTCAGAATTAGCCCACTACAACCGAGAGCATCAAATTATCTTCTTTTTTTTCGTAGTGAAATTCTGATGGTGTAGAAGTGCCAGCATTACTGTGTGGTCAAAAATATTAGTAGATTGCTATGCGGTCAAAATTTCAAAAATCGTGCAAAACGATACTACTGCTTGGGATGCTATACACCTCCACCTGCGAGGATCGTCGCAAGATGCACGAAGAAATTTGCAGGAAACGCATGAAGCCGCGAGGATTGAAATGCCAATGGAAGGTCATGCCAGTATGTCAAACACATTTCAATCCCACAAGTGCATTCGGGTGTCCGCTGATTTTGAAGCTTCACGAAAATCGATTCAAACATGTCAGCCAAACTCGGATAGAACACACCAAAAGATATCAGAAACATGAGCTCCGGATTACTTGCTACTATATTAAGTGTTTTGACGATTCTGGTACAGTCAAGACCCCAGGATGTACACAAAAAAACTCAGAGGGTGAAGATGTATCCCAAATTTTGTAGAAACTTTGGAAGAGAAATTCCGAGAAATCTAACAAAAAATTCAGTTCCCAGAGGATACGATCTTGGGGATCGTGAACGAGAGATTTTCGAAAAATCCACTAATTGCCACATCTGCAAGCAATTTCTACCCCAGAGGATGATAACACCGTCCGTGATCACTGTCATTTAACCGGCAAGTTCAGAGGAGCCGCACACAACAGATGAACTGGCATTACAGAAAGCCGCATTCCTCCCAGTCTTTTTCCACAATCTCGCTGGGTATGATGCACATCTGTTCATCAAAAATCTCGGAAAAACCGAAGGCATATATCGATTGAATCCCCATTGATGAAGAACAAGTACATTCATCACGAAAAAAATAGAAGTAGACTCCATTCGTCAAAGATGTAAAGAAATTTCAGTCAAACGTGATCTTAGATTCCGACAGCTTCAAATTCATGTCAACTAGTTGGCTAAACTCGTTTCAAATCTTCCGAGTTATGAAATTTCAAATTTTCCCTGTTGATCAAAGACAACTTCTACTCAGGAAGGGAGTCTATCCGTACGATTATACGGATTCTATCGAAAACGACACCCAATTCCACCAAAGGATGCCTTCTATTCCAAATCAATGATACCGACATATCCGAGGAGGACTAATTCACGATCAAAAGGTATGGTCTGCCTTTGACATGAAATCGATGAGAGAGTATCACGATCATTACCTCAAGAATGATGTACTTTTCTCGCGGACGTGTTTGAAAACTTCGAAAAGTTTGCCATGAAAAATTACAAGTTAGGACCCAGCATGGATTCACAGCCTCGGTCATCGTACGATGCAATGCTGAAGAAACTGGATCAGATTAGAACTCATCACGGATATCGAACATGTCATGATGTTGAAAAGGGTCTCAGAGGGGGTGTGTCGATGAATTCCCACAGGTATAGCAAGGCCAATAACAAGTACAATGGGGAAGTTATAGCTCCTGAGAGTCCTCGGACGTTCATTCAGTAATCTTGATGCCAACAATCTATATGGGTGGGCGATGAGCAAGAAATTGACGGTAGCGAGATTTCCAAATGGAGACTGACGATGAACTTTCCAACTGACTCGAATATCCATGCATCTTAGAGGTGGATCTCGATTACCCCACGAGCTACATGATCTTCACAATGATTATCATCTAGCTCCAGAAAAATCGAGATCGATGGAGTGGAAAAACTAATTCCCAAATCTCTGGGATAGAAAAAGTAATCATCCATCACGAAGCTTTGAAACAATGCCTAGGCATCTGGATTTGTTTGAAAAAAATCCATCGTGGGATCAAATTCGAGGAGTCAGATTTAATGCAAAAGTACAATGACCTGAATACCAACCTCGTGCTAGAGCCAAGAATGAATTCGAGGAAGATTTTTCAAGCTAATGAACAATTCCGTGTCGCAGGACCATGGAAAATGTTCGATAATCGAGTCGATATAAGAATAGTAATTCGTATAGCCAAGGTGAAAAATTAGTGGCTAACCGATCTTCCGTCGCTATATATATTCGATAAAAATCTGTCAGCCATACACTTGAGGAAAACCAACTGGTTACTCGACAAACCGATTTATCTGGGTATGAGCATTCTCGACATTTCGAAGACCAGATGACGAC
>JAMKCH010020979.1:0-21588 GCA_023653785.1 Ophioderma brevispina
AACTTACTTTTTACTAGGAAAAAGCAATTTCCTAAAATTTTAAATAAGAAATTTTTTTTTTAAAGATAAACTTTTAAAAGCTCATAACTTGCAGCGATCAGCGATTTTTTTTCAAGGCACATACCACTTTTAGAAACTTCGTAGAGGAATTCGTGATTGTTTTAAATTAAAAAAAATGTAAATGCATTAATTACAGAAAATCGTCTCGTATTAAGCTGTTCTTGATAATATTTTCATTCGATGATATGCTATTGCCTAACTAAAAAACAAAACGATTTCCATCCACCTGACGCACAAGTCACCACGTATTTGCGCATAGTGTGTGTTCGTCATTGTATACTAACTCACAAAAGACGGGTACCAAGCGTCGATTATTTCAATGGTGGCTTAATCCCGTTAACTTTTCATCAATTACATTGCCGCACCCCATGCAGCGCGCTGAATCAGTATTTGGACTCACGTCTTGATTGGTAAATTATCTGAACAAATATTGTCGCAAGGAGGTGAACTTGAACTGTAAAGCAATTATGAGTCACATTTTTATGAAAATTAGTGTATTCAGTCAATAAACATTTAATTACGTTGCATGATGGAAAGATGCGGGGTAATTTCTTACAAAAAGCGTAAATAGGTAATAATTATGCACATGTTCTACCAAGAGCGATGAATTTGCAAATGACAGATAGCTGATTTGAATTTTGTGAAATTTGACACAAAGTGCATAAGTCGCATGTTGAAAACTACTTCCGTCTTTAAGTTAAAGCAGATTTTGTACTAAGTGGTTTAAAAAATTGCAAATTTAAATGTTTAATCAGCCTATTTTTTTAAACGGTAAGTGTAAACTGTAAAAAAACCTTTGCGAGGGACTTCACACATTTATCTTTCTTTATATCCAAAAAAAATATCCCCCCCTATATGTATTCCCCACTTTCCGGTTCAGTCGTTTTTGACTTTAGATCTGCGAACCGTGTAAGATAACACAATATTTTATATACGAGGCCAACACCTGTACAAGATATCCTGGGTGCAAAAGCCGTCTTTTTTTCTGTGCTTTTGAAATATAATGCCGATCGGAGTCATTCAAGCTATAGCTTAGTCCAGATCACTTACTGTATAAGAAGTGGAATACAAATGCACGTGGTACTAACATTTAGAGAGACATTCACATTTTTGACACTGTACAGGATTAAATTAACAAACCTTTTAAGCGGGTTGAATGTCTAAATAACGATTTTTAACCCTGCACACCCTCCTCAATTTCAGTGGCGTCCGCTTTTTCAAATCGAGGGGGAACGAAGGGGCAAGCTCGTCCCCAGCTGGGGCCAAAATTAGGGGTAAAATTTCCAGTTTTCCATCGGCGTCCGTGTAAACTGTCATTTCATTTGCGGGGGGGGCACGGGGGGGGGGGGGCCAAGGGTTTCCGATCGCTGGGCTCCATCCTTCCCTCCCCCCCCCCGGCTTGGCTCGCCACTGCTCAATTTCAACCTTTTACCTGTCTTAAAAGGGAAGCTAGTCTCACGTTCGCTTGGATTTACTATACATCGTTGTTGCTACTTTGTTGTGGTGGTAGTGGTTGTTGTTATTGGTGGTGGTGGTGGTGTCATTTATTTATTAAAAACGGTTTTTGAAGTCTTTTTAATACTCATAATCAAAACTGTAAAGTACCGTCTATTGTATACAAATTTCAAATGTTGGCGGTGTTCCTGATTGAAACACCACAGAAAGAAAGACATCTCTGTTAAAGTACAAAATGGAAGACAGACCAACTAAGCTCTAGGCGCATAGCCACTTGTACACATCCGATGGTCAATATGACCCTGACCTTTGATCCCGTGCCGAGCACAGCTTTTGTGAAGGGTCCCGCAAGCTGCTTCATATACCTGGGTCATGTAACCATCACCTTGCATATAGCAAATCTAGCCAATTTGGTCTTATTGTTTTTGGCAAAATTGACCATTTGACCCCTTTAATGACCTTGACCCGCTATAAAAAAAACCTCATGTACACCGGGAAAATGCATTGTTTCCAGTTAAATAAAAAAATCTACTCTTCTTAGTTCTGGAGAGAAAATTCTTGAAGTTATTTAGTCCTAAAACCGGAAATGACGTCTAATGACCTTTGACCCCCAATAAACCAATACCTTCCATGCTCGGTGTAACAGATGCATACTGAATGTTACGTCACTCTAGTATGTTGACTATGGGAGATACAAATTTTTTGAATATTTTTTGAATTTTTTTTGTTTTTTGACCGGAATTGACCCCTTAATGACCATTGACTCCTTAATCCTGAACCCCACCCTATTGCGGCAAGGGTCATGGTTCCTCTGATGCACTTGGTTGAATCGCTTAATCCTTTACAGAAGATATTTTTGCAATTAAATTACAATTTTTTAGTTGTCAGACGGAAATGACCCCGTTCATGACCTTTGACCCCGTTATCCTGAACACCCTATATGAGGCATGGTCAGTGGTTCCTCTGACACATTTTGGTGTAAATCAGCTTCATCCTGTTATAATAAGATATTTTTGCCAATTAATGGCACTTTTTGACCCCGGTGGCAGGTAAGTCAGATAGGGTCAAAGTCATATGGCAGATAATGGCTCACTCAGGGGTCATTTGATATAAATCTGGTCCCTATTGGACAAGGCATTGCTGAGCTAGAAGCAGATTGACAGAAAGAAGAAGAAGAAGAACTAGACTGTGCTCGAAGCGAGCACGAATGTTAGCTGGTGACCCACCTATGTGTCAAACAGTGAATCAATCAAATCAACCTTAGACCTCAAAATGGTGTCGGGAAGGATAGATTGTCAAAGTTTCATAATTTTATCCCCTGGATGACCACTAACCCCAGGTTCATTGTTTGACCTCGGATCTTAAAATGATCATTTTTGTTGTGTTTTTCAGACCAAAAGAAATTTCTTCTTATATTTGTTATATTTGACCCGTAGATGACCTCTGACCCCAGAATGGCGACCTCCAACATGTTTGCCACATCAAAACGAAACTTTCTCTGAAATTTGATCATTATTGTGTTGTGTGTAATCATGACACCTGGTTCCAATCTGTGAACACCCATTATGTGACCCCTACCAGGGGATCTTGTGAATCTTCTTTGAATACTTCAATCACGTGATAATAGCCTTTAATTTATAGAAGAAGGAATTCAAGAACACCCCTTTAATTAGCAATTGTAGTATTTGGGCCAAATCTGTAGGAAGAAATAATTTGTAGATTTTTGAGGAATGCCCCTTTAATTGGTAAATGTGGCATTTGGTCCAAATCTGTGAACAGCCCATATCAAGCCCCCTACCAGGGGATCCTGTGAGAAAATCTTGTGATGATAACCTTTAATTAGCGGGAGAAGAAGGAATTCATAGATTTTCAAGGAATGCTCCTTTAATTGGTAATTGTGACATTTGGGCCAAATCTGTGAACACCCCATTTGATGAAGCCCCTACCAGGGGATCCTGTGAGAAAATCTTGTGATGATAACCTTTAATTAGCGGGAGAAGAAGGAATTCATAGATTTTCAAGGAATGTAATTGTGGCATTTGATCCTAATCTGTGAACACCCTATATGCAGCCTCTATACCATGGGATCCTGTGAACGAATCTCGTGATGATAACCTTTAATTTACGGGAGAAGAAGGAATTCATAGATTTTCAAGGAATGCTCCTTTAATTGGTAATTGTAGCATTTGGGCCTAATCTGTGAACACCCCGTATGCAGCATTTACTGGTGGATCTTGAGAGCGAATCTGGTAATGATAGTCTTTGATTTGTATGAGAAGAAGGAATTAATCAATTTTCAGAGAATGCCCCTTTAATTGGCATACATGACCATTGATCCCAAACTGTGAACACCCTATATGCGGCAATGGTTAAGTGGTTCTTCTGACCAAATTTTGGCTGAAATGGCCCATGCCGTTTATCACTAGATAGCACTGGTAGCATTTAAGGAGTCGGCCCGGTGGCACTCATTTTCACTCAAGGACCCCATTGTTCAGAAATATAGCAATTTGCACCCCAACCAAACCTATTTATGGTCCATTTGGCTCTCACCCAAAGACCACAATGTATTTGTTACTGATTTCCCTGAGTTTCGAAGTGCCTCCTTCCCTGTGTTTCACTTCATACGGCGTGCCTCCCTCGTAAAAGGAGTGTTTGCCAAGAAGAAGAAACGTAGTAACCACAATAATGTTAGCTGGCTCTACCACTAACTTAAAGGAAAACGCTAGTAAAACATAACACAGCCGATTTGCAGATCGGCTGTGTAAAAAACCTTTAAGTCTTACATTGAAAAGCTACCTCATTATTCGTTTATTTTTATCGCAATCTCAGAAATATATTTGAGATGAGAGATTTTATCTAATAGTTTTAAACCAAAACATATCTAGTTGTGCCATTTTGGGTGCCCAAAGTAGAAAGAAAAATCCTAACAATATTCCCGCAAAGTTTGCCTATCATGATCACAATGAAACAAAAAAATATTAACCGATTTCTACCTAGAAATCCTGTGTTCAGAAGTGTCATTTTTGGCGATGCTAGTGTCTAATACTTGGGAAATAAGGAAAGAAATCTTAATTTCCTTCCTACCCATTCTCTATCCTTACAGTGCACCGTTTCTTTTAAAAAAATGTACTTTTTCTTAACAAATGGTTGCGCGTCCGTCGTTATTTCGAGTCTCAATAGCGCATACCCTTTGGCCGTATCTCTACAACAGTGGAATTATTGGAGGGGTGTTTTCATCCCCATTTAGAACAATATTGCACATTAATGCTTATAAAATCCCCCATTAAAAGTACTTTTTTATTTATTTTCTTTATTTTCAAATACTCCAACCTCCCTATGAAAAAAAAACGATTCCCAAAAATTTGCAAATGATCACTACGGTACAAGGAGTTCCCATGTTTAAGAAATTTATAACCACCCATCAGTCATTTTCTTCAGGATGTACATTCTTTTCATTCATTCATTCATATTTACTTCAGTCAGTTCAAACATAATTGCAAAGTATTTTCGCATAAAATAAAAATTTAAAATGATATCAAAAACTAAAAAACATGTTGATGAACCAAGGATAGCCCAAAAAGGCAACAAGAGCTTATTTCCATTGGGGTCCTTCCAAAAGGACATACGAAAACCAGGCAAAAAAGAGATACACCACTTGCATTGCCAGGAATACTGCTCCTACCGTCTCCTCATCTGTTTTCATGGCAAGATGAGATTTACTTCTTTTTGAAAGTGGGCATAACTGTTTACTGTTATCGATTTGATGAGATGCCGGACGGGAGTTCATGCCTTGATGCATGAGTTGGAAAGTTTTGCTGCCAAATTGCCCCTGAACCCTAGGAACCACAAATAGGTGGCTAGCCCTGGTATTATCACTTGGTTTTCTGATACTGTTTATGAAAAGTTTCACTCGGATGTCTTGGTGAGATGTTATTATAATTTTTGAAGACATGGTTGAGTTTCAATTGTAATACCTATCTTCAAATTTAAGAAGCCCTAATTTGTCAATTCATCCCTGGCTAACAGGTTGTTCTTTGTTCTATACCAGTTACCAAATCTAACTCTTATTTTGCATGACATGTATTTATCTGGAGTTTTTTAGAAAGCCTGAAATCAGGAAAACAATAATGTTATCAATGTAACACGAATAAGGCTGAAACTAAAATTTTGCCGATATTTTTGATCAAGAATATGGGCTTGTCTGTAAAAAACCGGAGTCTTGCCCCGGCTTTTTTTTAATTTACCATTATTAGCAATTGCTTCCCTATAGGCACTGGTCCAATGTGATCCCCAATATCTGACAGAATTTGCGGCAAGTTTTAATAGGTTCAATTATCCGGGTAATTATTGAGCACGTAACATTAAATTACATTTTTGCTTCTTCAATTCCTTTAGATCCGGAAAGATGGCCCCTCGGTCTTCCCAGTCAGTGGCAGCAAAGCTTGTTGTCGATGAGCCACTGCTGACACGACTCTAGCTCTATGCGGATCTTACAATTTGCATGGGATCTTTGACATCAACAATCAACGCGCTATCTGTCTGCATAGATTAAAAGCTTACCTCACACGATTGGCATATCATGTGACAAGCAGAGAAATAAAAGTGGCCCCAAAAACTGCCTTGAGGCACACCGCATGCCATTGACATGGACTTGGAGTTGTTTTAGTCACACAGACAATCTGCTTTCTATCACTTTGTTTGTTTCCGTGTTTATTTCATCTTTATCCTGGTTCCATTCAGAGGGAAATATTTTAGTTTCCCATCGGTTCTTCGATGTGGCCCAGCAAATACAACATTAAAATACATCTTCATTAAAATTTAAAACTACTCAAATTACCATATTGTTACCATTCTTACCACTCAGGTAAGACCTAAACCAATCTATCGATTTAATGCCCATAGCACGGAAGTTTATTGCACAATATATCGTCATTTACCGTGTCCACGGCCTTTTTTGGAGATCACCACACCCGTGTAAATTCCCTGAGATATCTGTGGTTACGCACATAATCGAGATAGTTGAGGCTGTATCAGTAGAGAAATTATCTCTAAAACCAGATTGATGAGAATAAAGAAGTTGATGATCGGTTAAGTAATGGTCAGTTGATTGTACACATACTTTTCAAGAATTTTAGAAACACACTGAGTATGCCTGATGGGCTCCCTATACTTTGTCCGGCCCGAAGTATATAGTGGGCAACGCGCGCTATACCCAGTGCCGCCCCAGTTGCAGTGGCTCTTGTGCTTTGCCTCGCATGCTCTGAAAGTCGGTACATATACGCCGCGTTTTTACTTCAAAGTTTTGAGCTGACAGAGTAAAATTGGGCTGACACTGGCCACTTCAGGTCCATCCAGGTACATCATTGGTGTTCATGGATAAGTAATTATGAAAGTAAATTAGGGTCTTTTCAAAACGAAGCCCCAGCCCGAGAAAGTTTTGCTGGAATGCTTGTCCAAGCCCCTACTGTTTAATTAGGCTTCAATTTACACAATTCAGATTAAACAAAATCAGAGTAACCGGAGAAAGCTTGAAATTCACCACCCGTGATACCCTTATCATAAAAGTCTGTGAAATTTTGTGAATCAGTGCAAATGGGTGGTATGTAGTTTTTGACAAGTTACAGCAACCGTTTGTCCCACCGCGTGTCCCAACAAAACGGCAACACTGGGTGGCAGGCGCCATAAGTTTTGAACAAAAAAAAAGCCCGTGCTACTTATTCTTTGTAAAAGCTAAGATGGGACTGTTAGCTAATATCCCTGAAAAGGTTCTAAAGGTAGAGTCAATGTTTTTTTTTAAGATATGGACCCCAGAAATCAATTAAGATCGGCAGGACCCCTTTAACCAAATTGAGGCGCTTAACTACAAATACGGCACCGTACGTTTTGCGCCTAGAACCCCAATATGGATCTCTAAACCACTATTTTTCCCCCTTGTTTAAAAGACAGGTGCTGCAATTTTCAAAATGTCCTGTGCGACATTGGCGGGTTTTCCCAGATAACATCAACATGTATATTAACCTCTGATGTTTCCATTGGTAATAACAGCTAAAAAACCATGCATTTTACACACTTAATATCGAATTAGAATGTATGATCAACAATTTCTTCGTCTTGTCCAAATACGACTTGCAATTGGATTAGAGCTAATCATTTGTCATCATTTTGTGAAGGCACACAAGAAGTTATCGTAACCCAAAATTTAATGACCGAATAATTAACTGTATGTTATTGAGTTTTGTGGTGAAATCATAGGTTTGTGACTTTCATAAAGTTGAGAATTAACATTATTTGCCGTACGCCAAGTTCGCCAATGCATTTAGCATTTAATGTAATGTGGAGTTTGTCTATGACTTAGTCATAGTTTATATCTTCTTGAAACATATTTTATCACAAATTAAATTAATGTGTTATTACTAGCAGTTAAAGAATAATAGTAAATGCAGTCATTTGACCCAGTAGAGTTGTTGTTGCAAGAAATGTGGGCAAAGTAAATGTTGATTGCAATCAATATTGTATTTGCCACTCTTTTCTTCATTGCCAGTCCTTGGTTAACCAGCTCCTCATTTTTGTAAAAAAAAAAATGGGTTCTGCGGGTGACTGATTGTTGGGATAGATCTTTAAAAAACTACTAACTATACCTTTATGAACTTTTCAGGAATATTAGCGAACAGTACCATCACCTCACAACAAGAATAGTAGGGCACCTGCTTTCGTTCAAAAACTTAGCTCCTCCACCAAAGTGTTATTGCTTTTTCTTTGGGACCACCACGGTATTAAAAGGTGTTGCTGTAATCAAAAACCTTGGTAGAATCAAAACAAGTCTCACAATTAAGGTCCAGAACGACAATTTCAACTGCTCTTGGTAGGTACTGTAGCCAAGGGGGTTTTAATTGTAGCCAAAGTTTTGGGGGATTGTTTTAGGGTCATCAATTTTAATACTAAAATACTCCACCTTGGCTCTTTTAATATACCTTTTGATTTGATTTCGCATTTTACAGTACTCTTTATAAAGATCAGCACTAGGGCGGTCTTTCTTGAAATTACACAAAAGGTGGTCCCTTGTCCTAATATTTGCTATTGCATCCAAGGTTCTGTTTCTGGACTCCAATCTAATTGTTTAGGCAGTGTAAAGTTTCAAGTTATTGAGAAAGAGATAGTTGAAATGGCGTGAAAAGACACTTTTTTACTAAAACAATGATTTTCTCAATGTTCAAAATTTCGCAAAATTTGGGCATACATTTTTCCCCTTTCTTCCTGACAAGGATAACTCCAAAAATACCGAGTAAAAGGCAAGGTTTAACTTTCTTACGATAGCAGCGTCTCTCTAGGAACGGCTTTCTCAATTTTTCGATTTCTAACTAAAGCTATTCTCCAATGTGTACTCAAATTTTGGAAAGAAAAATAAAAAATCACTTTTTGACATTTTTCCTAATATTTCAAAAAGTAGGCTCTATTTAAAAAAAATGAGAAAACCTTCCTAGACAAATTGTCTTGTTTATAAAAAAATAAACATAAGAAATCATGAAAATAAAATGTTTTTGTCATTGCTGTCTGAAATTTGGGCAAAATCACGTTTTTTAGTATTTCTCTCAAAATACGGAAAGTGTTACATTAATTTATGCCACCCATCGGGTTCATCGTCCAATTTTACTTCTAGAATGATACTTTTACACACAATATCAAATATTGCAGTTACAAACCAAAATAGATTCTCGGAAACTCAGGGTTGACACGTCCTTAAATGGTGCAATTTTCATCAAGGTCTTCAAAAATGCAGTTTTGAACAGATACCATGCATGGATTAACATGAATTTCATAGATTAAAGACTAATTTATAGAAGACACTTTTGACAAAAGATTTCTGCACTGTAATCTTAGTGGATGACATTTATAATCTAGGTGACCTACTTGACCTCTGACAACTTCGGGTTACAGTGTATAAGAAGGTGGTCGATAAGACCAATATTGATTGTACATGAAATTGACAAATCGTCCTAGGGATTATAGTTGAGAATATGATCAATGCAAAGCTATGCATGTAATAGTAACACTTGGTGATTAGTTGTCGAAGGACAAAATAAAATTTAAGTGTAACCGGGTTAGTTTCAATTTTAAAGAATAAAATTTTTTCTTTTTTTTTTAAAAGTCAATATTGACATCACCCATTAAGATCCTATCGCAATCGGAACTTATTTTTGAGACGGTTTCAAAGAGAGTAACGAAAGTTATGTCTCAGGAGGACGATAATACACACAAAAAAGGATTGGCTTTGTTTTTGCGTATAAGGATCTAAAGCAAAAGGTTTTCTAAATGTAAACAAAACAACACCTCAATTATGATCGTTTGTGTGATATTTTAGCCAAAAGCTTCTTTTTTTATACTTTGTACACAAAAAGGATTTCGCCAAATTTTTAGAGGGCGCCGTGCATATGATTTTTTACTTAACCATTCTTTTATTTATACGTATACATCTATACAAATAGGTCTCTCGTTTTTAATGTAAATCATGAATCTGCACCCCTCAAAAATTTATACAAAAGTATACAAAGATTCGATATTATAATCATTCTGCATATATGTCTAAATACAACATTAAGTTGATATGTGAAATTACAGCACCTTACTACCAAATAAAATTCAATGTGCTAAACCGGATCTGAAAAGCACTGCGGTAGTCCGAATTTGAAAAACATGCGCTAGTCCGAAAATTATCGGACTAGAGCAGTGTTTTTCAGATTCGGAATAGCGCAGTGTTTTTCAGATTCCGATAGCCGCAGTGTTTTTCAAAGTCGGACTAGAGCAGGGTTTTTCAAATTCGGACTAGCGCAGTTTTCAAAGTCTGACTAGCGCAGGGTTTATTTCAACTGTAATAAAAATAGCGCGTTAGTCCGAATAATTTTCGGACTAGCGCAGTGTTTTTCAGTTGGACAAACGCAGGTTTTCACAAGATTCGAGACTAAGCGAGTGTTTTCAGATCGGACTAGCGCGTGTGGCCAGTTGGACTAGCGTAGGGGGTGTTTCCAGATGGTAGAGCAGTGTTTTTCAAATTCGGACTAACGCAGTGCTTTCAGATTCGGGACTAGGCAGGTTAAACATGTTATAAAATACTTTAGTTAGTACGAATACATTTTCGGACTAGCGAGTGTTTTTCAGCTTCGGACTAACGACCATTTTCAATTCGGACTAACGAAGTGTCTTTCATGCTGAAATAAAACAAAATGCGCCCGGTTCCGAATATAATTTCGGACTAGCGCAGTGCTTTTCAGATTTTAAAGTTCGGACTAGCGCATGTCGGACTGATGACAGGTTTTTCATATTCGGACTAGCGAAGTGTTTTTCGGCTAGCGCACACAAAATGGTTTTCGGACGGACGCACCCCTAAAGATAGGAATTTCGTGTGTTCGGACGAGCGACGTTTCGGACTAGCGACGTGTCGGACTAGCGACGTGTCGGATTAACAACGGTGTACCCAACTCTTGAACTTATTTTCGAAGCGGATACCGGGCACGATTGCATAGAAAACATCGCCGCGCACCTATTTCCGTCGTAGGACCGGAAAATTGCGAGAGAAGGTCAAGCTAGATCAAACCCGGAAGTAGTAATCAAATGACTTATAACAGTTTCGCGCGGAGGCCTACACGAATTTAAAAGTCGCATTTTGTTTTACAAAACAGACCTCCTTGGAAGTTGAAACTTTTACATTTTGTACGAATCTCGTCATGGCAGACGTCCAAGAGTCACTTGGAAACAGGATATGGACAAGGGGGTGAAGCCCATTCAAAAACAGTCGTCGTGCTGGGCGCTGACATTTTTAAATTGCACGGAATACTTATTAGTTTGGGTTCTTGGATACAAACAGAATGTCAATTCGATACAAACAATCCGCCAAAATATCAGTTGTTGGATGTTGGGTTTGATTGGGTGGTTAAATTTTGTCCTACCCATGGCCACACAACGAATGAAATGACACGTCAGTCGTCTTGATTTAATAAACCGCCTCAATGAATTTTCACCTAAGCGCGCATTGAATTATGAGGAAAAAGAGTATCTGAGCACAAATGATCCAGGTGCACTATTATTACACTGGCCACCTCTAAACACATACATCAATTGCATCACTACCGATTAGTGTATAGCCAAGCGGCACCCACAGTAGTGGAGAAGCGGGGCAGCCATTGCTTCTATTGTTGGTAGCTATGTTTGCTTTTTGGTCGCCAAAACATGCGAGACGATGAATTTCTAAAGATTAGGTAACGTTTTGCCTCTCTATCTAACTAGAAACCTCTTGGGATATGTATGGGGGGGGGGGGGTAGCATACTGAAGGTCACGAAAATGACCTGACAAACTACCGTTGAACGTGGACACAAAATTCCGCACACGGCCGATAAGCCGGCATTCGCCTATCAGTTAGAAACAGGCCGATTGACGGTGGGACGGAAATAACGCTCACATAATAGCGGGTGATGCCCCTATGCAAACAGTAGAAACACGCAGTTTGTTATAGGGGAAGATAGGCCTGTTAGCTATATTCCTGAAAATTCATAAAGGTAGAGTCAATGATTTTAAGATATGACGCAACAATCAAGTCACCCGCATAACCCGTTTTACAAAACAAAATGAGGGACTGGTTACCCACAAGACTGGCAATGAAGAAACGATGGCAAAAAGTACAATATTGATATTGCAATCAACCTTTACTTGCCCAAATTGCTTACAAACAATTTCTACGGGAGTCAAATACTGCAGTTACATAATTATTAATTTTAACGATCAAGACTAAAACATTATTTATTGGTGATAAATATGTTTCAAGAAGATATGAAACTATGACTAAGTCATAGAACAACCCCCCAATTTACATAACCTGATAAATGGGTTGGCTGCAACTTGCTTGTAACTGAAATAATGTTACATTTTCAACTTTTATCAAAGTAAAACCGATTTTTCAACACAAAAACTCAATAATAATATCCGTATAGATTCCTTCGGCATTAAATTTTGGGTTAAGATAACTCTTTGTTTTCCGTCACAATATATGATTCTGATGATAATCCATGCAGTCTCCCGTTATGTATTTGCACAATACGAAGACTTTGTTTGATCATAACATGCCAATTCGATCTTTTTTAAGTGGTGCCCTAATTTCTTGCAGGAAAACAATTTGTTTATGCATGTTTTTAGCTGTATAAACCAATGGAAACATTTATATGTTATATTTGTTGCGACTGTCTTTTCAAAAAGATAAAATGGTGGTTGGACGTAGAGATTCCATATTTGGTGGTTTTCTGGGGCGTAAAACGAACAGTGCCTTATTGTAGTTTAATCAAGCGGCGCGCATCAATTTGGTTAAATTGGTCCTGCTGTCACCTGATTTCTGGAGTTATATCTTACCTATTGACTCTAATCTTATGAACTTGTCAGGGATATTAGCTAACAGTACTATCTTACTTACAACAAACAATACTTAGTCACGTGCTTTTGTTCAAAACTTGGCGCCTGCACCACCAATGGTTGCGTTTATTTTGGGACGGGGTATTCCACTTAATCAGAAGTATTCAATTATCCGTATGTTTAACTATCAGTTAGCAATGTTATTGCATCTGTCAAATTCTGCAGTCTCGCTTGCAAGTACACACAACCTGAATGGCTTCACAATATCACAAACCAGGTGAAAAGAATATTCTGACTGCATTTTAATACCAAATAAGATCTTACCAACAATCTTCAAACACAACAAGTTCGTTGGGATTAAAACCATCCTGATTGTAAAGACGAAGTCCCTGGTATAATCATGTGCAATTTGCTAAGACTGCAGCATTGCAGAGTGCAGTACAACAGGGTAGAAATCAGTAGGCACACCCCGTATGACAGTCTATAACCATTTCACCTTAGTTTACCCAAGAACAAGAGAGGGCGCTACAGATTGTGCTAAAATAGGGCTATTTAAGGGGGTCTTACACACGTTGTCACAAGAAAAAAATCCAATTTAATGTAGGCAAAATGAAAGTTTTATTACAATCCTTCCTTTCATTTTATACCGAATTCCCACGCCTTCTAATGGACTGTGGAAAACAAACACGCAATAAAAATAAGACAAAGTTAATGTTTTCATATACTTTAACTGTAGGGGGGCATAAATTGGCCCCCATTTCCTAGGGTAGTGTGTTTTTTTTTGGGAGTATCCCTGAAATGTTAATACTAGGAGGCATCAAGTTTTGCAAATGTGTGTCAAGTAACTAGCAGAAAATCACTAGGGTTGTCACCTGTGCACGCCTGGTTAAAAAGTTTTTTAAAAGCGGCGAAAAACATGCATTGCAGCACCTATTCAATAACCTATAGTGTGATTTTTATTCGTGTACCTTCATTAAAATTTTCGATATATTCCCATAACACTAACTTATGTGGTGCGTGGATTGAGGCAAGCGTTTATTTTTCATGACTCAATCGGAAGGCCCGACTTGCCACTGATTCATAAGATTTAACAAACGCCGTTATTTTAACGAACAACCTTTTAGAATACAATATAAATGAAATCCGTATAATTAAAAATAGGTCAACTAGAACTAAAGACAATTAAACCTAAAATGCACAATTCCAAAGTTTGAGATGAATCCGATCTTTTGTTTTGATGCAGTACCATTTATGTACAGTATTACGTGCCACTAGATCCGTGTATAACAAATAAAGCCGGATCCGGAATTTATAAAGAATTTGTGATTTGTATATGAAGAACGTCGATTTGAGCATAGCTTTCCCACAGTGACTAGTACATGGACACGCATTATATATATACTGCAAAACACGATTCCTTTGAAAATGGAGTGCGGCCCTCTCTAGAAATCTCTCTGATTCAGCCTTTAAAAGAAACTGTGTTGTATGGCCTGCATTCGTATCTAATGACGAGAGCGTAACTTCTTGATCGCCATGGACTGGTGGAAGCGAAGTGATGTCATTTTGATTGATTAATACCGGATGTAGTACAACAGCACAAAATTACAGGCAAAGCAGGGCATGTAAGTTTTTGCAGAACATTGCCCCTTCTGACTCTAAGTCAGGACAACAAACCATGGTGTTTCATCATCAAACACTGCATTATAGCCTACTGAATTAACTCCAAAGGATCGTGAATTAAATTTTAAATTATTATACCAAATTTTGAATTTTTCTCTGCAATAACAGAACTTTTGCACTTAAGGGTGCAACGAGAGATGTCGAGGCATCCATATTTTTCTCCTGTCCATATGTAGTGCGTTTTTCCATGTAATCAGACACTCAATCGATCTCTTACCTTTTATTTTGGGGTACAGACACCTCTTAAAAACCAAATGTCAATTTTATATGCTTAGATTCATATAAAACATAGGCTGATTTTCAGGTGTCCCCTAAAAATCGGCACCATTCTATTTTTGCACTAATGTAAAGCTTTCTAATCAAAAATGTACCCATGTGAAAGGATTAGTCTGAGAAATATTTATTTGGTGTCAAAAAATGGTGATTTCTAATTTACTATAAGAACACTCTAAATTCAGCCAATTAAGCAAAGAAAACGCCTTCCGGTTTTCACTTCAAGCATTTCTGTATAGCCCCACTACAATGTAAGAATCTATTGGGCTTACCTATTTGAATTACTACATATTGACTAACCCCAATCTCTCGCTGGACCTTTTAACTTCAGGTTATACGTTGAAAACATTTTATAGTTTTGAATTGCAGCTCATGAATTAAGTAGTAAAGAGCGTCATGTATCCTATACAGTGTGAGTAAAAAAACCCCTACATTCAGAATAAAAAAGATTAAGAATAGTTTAAGAATTGTTTTTTTCTCAAATGTTTTGTTTATGATTATAAGGTAACAGGCTTTCAGAAAACGTTATTTTGGTGTCATTTGGAATTAGGAGGAAGAGGGTACGGCCTAGTTTGCTGAGAAGACTTAAAAATTCCCCGTTTTTAAAATGGCCAGATTTTGAGCCAAACAAAGATGACAAATCGCTTCATAGAGTAACATTGTCTTTGCAGCAGTGGTTTGAGTACAAACTTTAACACTAAATTATTGTTAAACAATATAAGGTGGGAGAGTAATGAATGATTATAATCTAATAATTAATATCCCAGAGATTCTGTGAATGGTTCAAGGTCTCCTGGGGTAATATTTACCTGCTCAAAGATTTTTTTGAAACTTTTGATACAAGTTGCTTGTATTGTCTCCATGATCCAAAAATACATTATTTTACAGTGGTTGGCATTTTTGGTTGGCTAATTACCATAGCAAAATGTCGCAATGTCTACATGGTCTAGGGGGGTCACCAGAATTGTCCTTCCCTGTATGTCCCCATGGGTGATATCAAAAAATCAATTAAAATAATGCATTTTTCTGTTCAGCTTTGACACAAGGAATCATTTGACCCACTTTCAACAACATCGGAAAATTACCCCCAGGGAGACCTTGAACCATTACGGTGCTATACCGGTTTAACTAAAGGTTGGAACTATCTTTGCAATATATTTTTTTGTAACACCTATGAGGAGACGAACGCATTATGTAACTTAAAACACAATTTGACCTCGATTTTAAATTTTTCCCTGTACTAACACTTCCCCCTTGAAGAAGAGGGCATCAGTTCGAAAATTTGAACCCATCAATTTTTCTGTTTCTTCTTTCTGACAGTTTTAGGTCCTAACTGAAATCCCAAACAGCAACAAATCCATTTTAAGCATGAAAATCCTACGGGACTACACACCAACCCCACTAATGACCAGCCGTAGACCCCTTACATCGATCAGGGAGATTGCGAGATTCATCTCCCCCTATCACACACATGACCTAGAGTCCTGGTCGAATTTGATATTAGTACAGCGTGGTATCCTTATCTCTGGGGCCGATTTTTGCCACATTGTAATAAATAATTACGATCAGTTTTTGCAGTCTCCTTTGGCAGCAATTCTATCAAATAATTAATATAAAAATGAATTCAATGAAAACACTTCAAAATATATTTGGCGAGTTATTACAGAGATTTTTAATGTTTAGAGGGAAAAAAAGCATCCTAACCTAGCCTATCCACAAATATATAACAATTGTTTACAGTGCATATACTGTAAAATTCACGGTTAATTGATAAAACATATGCATTAACTGGTAAAATATAAAGTGAATTTAAATGGAAACCTGTAAAAGCTGTAGTTATGGGAATTTTCTGCCAGAATTTTCCTGTAAGATTAACAGTATTTTTCCTGTAAATTTTAGTAATTAACCGTATAATTGAATAATTTATATAATGTTGACAAAATTCAAAGTTCAAATATGAGCCCCTCTTTTAAATTTAGTCGTAATAGGCCTGGAAATTTGCACAAAAATTCAGTATTTTGCTATATTTCCAAATTACAGTTAAGTACTTTCTTTTCCCGATCCTTTTTTACTACAAAATGCACTCTAATTTTTACAGTGCAGGTTATTTCGTCAAATACAAGATGTTAGTAATGGCAAAAAGTTTAACCCTCGTCCGACCAAGGGGTTGGGGTTGTAGTTACCCCCTAATGGATTTTTTTTTTTTTTTTTTTTTCACTTCCCCCCTTGAAGAAGAGGGCATCAGTTCGAAAATTTGAACCCCATCATTTTCTGACAGTTTAGGTCCTACTGAATCCCAAACAGCAACAAAATCAATTTTAGCATGAAAATCCTACGGGAATACACACCAACCCACACTATGACCACCGTACGACAGCTTACATCGATCAATGGGAGATTGCGAGATTCATCTCCCCTATCAACACTGACCTAGAAGTCTGGTCGAATTTGATATTAGTACAGCGTGTATAGCTATATCTGGGCCGATTTTGCCACATTGTAATAAATAATTACGATCAGTTTTTGCAGTATACTTTGTCAGCAATTCTATCAAATAATTAATATAAAAATGAATTCAATGAAAACACTTCAAAATATATTTGGCGAGTTATTACAGAGATTGTTAATGTTTAGAGGAAAAAAAGCATCCTAACCTAATATCCACAAATATATAACAATTGTTTACAGTGCATATACTGTAAAATTCACGGTTAATTGATATAAAACATATGCCATTAACTGGTAAAATATAAAGTGAATTTAAATGGAAACCTGTAAAAGCTGTAGTTATGGGAATTTTCTGCCAGAATTTTCCTGTAAGATTAACAGTATTTTTCCTGTAAATTTGAGTAATTAACCGTATAATTGAATAATGTATATAATGTTGACAAAATTCAAAGTTCAAATATGAGCCCCTCTTTTAAATTTAGTCGTAATAGGCCTGGAAATTTGCAAAAAAATTCAGTATTTTGCTATATTTCCAAATTACAGTTAAAGACACTATCAGTGATTTGAAAAATATTTGAAATTTGCAGGAATAGCTTCAAGTGAAGGATAAGTCTGTAGAATTCTCATGAGTTACCTTTTCCAGCTGTAGAATTGACAGAAAAGGAAGAAAATGGCAGTGTTCCAAGATACGATTCTCCATTCAATTACGTGTTGAAGTAAGTGTCCGTTCGGACAGTAATGACTAAAATCTCCGATTCTGTCCTTATTAGGTTGCTTCTGGTCTTATCATTTGCAGGGTATGTTAGGATACCTGTACTTGTTGCATACATGCAAAAATCTGATTTTTGATGATTTTTTCGATTTGCTGATTTAGCAAATCACTGATAGTGTCTTTAAGTACTGTCTTTTCCTGATCCTTTTTTACTACAAAGTGCACTCTAATTTTTACAGTGCAGGTTATTTCGTCAAATACAAGATGTTAGTAATGGCAAAAAGTTTAACCCTCGTCCGACCAAGGGGTTGGGGTTGTAGTTACCCCCTAATGGATGATTCCCTGTCGCACAAAAACGCAAACGAATATGATCTAAGGCTTTTACGTAATCGTAAGTTCATCCTTTGCGGTCATTTTAGCGAAAAAAATGGAGGTACCACCTTCAGGGAGGCCAGGGTGTCCCGTCAAAGTCGGAAGGTAAGGGGTGGTTGCCACCTTCCTATATGTTACTGTGTAAAATGACAAAAAATTATATTGCGTATGATGCTACGCTAAGCAAATACTGACAATAAATACTGACAATATTTGTATTTTTTCTTATTTTTTAGAGTAATAACATGGTATACTTACTTTGGCACCCATCTTTGCCAAATAAATACCAATTTTGCTTGCAATGCAAAAACGGTCGAAAACCCCTCGATTTTGGAGATGTGCTTACAAAAAACGTTATAAATAAGCTCTGCTATGACGTCACTATTACGTCATATTGTTAAAACTTGATATCGTTTTAATTTATTAGAGGAAAGGACATATGTAGCTACACACTGATACCAAATAAGATGATGTTTATGTGGTAACCCCCCTCCCTGGTAGTGAATGCAGTCGAAACATCCTTGGTTGGACGAGGGTTAAACAAAAATATGCATTGCTAGCTGTGTTCTTTACTAGATTGTATGATAATTTTGTATTAATCTTTCGCTAGAGATAGCCAGCGCACACATGTGTTGAAAAAAAAAACATGTACACTTGGCCGGATACGAACCGGCGACCTCCGTATTACTAGCACGGCGCTCTAACCAACTGAGCTCTCAAGTGTGGGTTGGTGGAGGAGCGATAGATATCATCTATAGGTGTTAGGTCCGAAAGGTGTCCATCGCTTTCGTAGCGATGAAAGATTGTAAAATTTCTTGACTATCTGAGCTATGATCGGGGAGCTGGGCACGACAAAAGGGAGCCTTTTGTCAGTTTCGAATCGCGCCAGTTGAGTTTTATTTTGTTGTTGTTTTAGACATACATGTATATTTAAAGGTTCTTTTCTTTTGTAATGATACAACCATACTTCTCATGAGAATAATTCCTAGAACTATAATTGTGGTATGATACGAAAATCTATTGAAGTGCAATGCAATTTAAGATAGCATCCTAATTACATTTCGAAGGCATCAGGAAACGAATTCAGTTTGACGGTTTGAATGATCAATTCAATTACACTAAAAAATGAGTAATTGTGATCCAAAATCATCAATTGTAAACACTCAATTAATTGATTTTTAATAGCTCCCAAAAATATGTAATTAATAAAGGTTTAAAATTGTCACAAATACCCTTAAAGGTATAAGCAGCGATAATCGAAAGGCTTAAAATTGTCACATTTCATTTGAGAAATGTTAACAACACAAGTATACATTATTAAAGGTGGGTGTTTCATCTTGAAAGAATGGAGTTCGCTCCAAAACCCCATCTGTAAAGTTTCAATCCGTTTTGATGTGAAAGGAAAAAACTGGAGTACGGTGCAAAATTAATATTGTTCGACCAAAATAGGGCACATTTTCGATCATAGCATCCAAACCAAACGTCATTTAGCCCTAAGACTTCGAGGGTAGATGAGAAAAATAGTAGCTTTCTTCAAGTACCAAAATATTGACCAATTCCGGTAAAATCTGGGGTTCTGGGCATGAGGCTATTAGCAATCGGAACATGGACCTTTAAGTTACGGTAAATTGTGAAAAAAGTAACAATCAATTGATTGAAGTTGCAAGTAAGAAAACCAGGCTCAAGTCAGTTAAGTTAATAATTAAAAATTATAACAACAAGGCAATTTATAAACATGTAAACCCAGAAAGTACACAAACAAGTCCTAATTCCCTGTAAGGTAGCGTTGTATTGTGGTTAAAGCAATATTAGCACATTTTTTGAAGGGCGCCCCCAATTTTCAAAATTTTTGAGATTTGTGCACAGTTGTGTTGGGAATTGACTAGTAAGCCATACCTGTGAACGATAAAGCTCAAACATGTGTAGTTGCCTCAAAAGAAGGAATTTTGCAATTAATATCGGGGATCCCCGATAATAATTCAATATCTAACTGGAAACCCCAAATTTATATCCTTCCTGTGTGAAATTGAGCCATCTCACTAAAATAAGCATTATATTTGATCCGTGTGACCCAGCAGAACAGCTGATCGATGAGTACGGATACGTAGATGCACAAATTCTATTGGATGAGCAGAAATTTGGCGTTTCCAGAGCCCGTTGAATTATTATCGGGGATCCCCGATATTAATTTAAAAATTCCTTCTTTTGTAGCAAATACGCAATTTTGAGCTATACCGTTAGCAGGTATAGTTTACTGGCCAATTACCAACGCAACTATGCAGAAATCGCAACAACTTTGAACATTGAGGGCGCCCTTCAAAAAATGTGCTAGTATTGCTTTAAGTATTTGGTTTCATGTAAACAGAGGGTCCCAGTTTTGATTCCCAGTTAGATATAGGCTATTAAAGTTACTTACATGATTATTTACACCTAAATTAATATCAATAATGCAATGTAAACATAGTACCTCGAAATGTAGCCAAACTATTATGAGTTGTGCTGATTAAAGCATGTTCAGCCATCTCAATTAGAATATATGATTAATGGTAACTTAAAAGAGTACTCTTTGAAATTACTCAATAAAAATGAATACAACCCGATTACACTTAATTTTATTGAGTAGATACAGGAAATTATTTTAGTGTACCCTTTTAAAGGTGCAACGAGAGATTTTGGGGCATCCGCATATTGTGTTAAATAGATTCCATAGATAATACCCCCAAACGATTTCTTCGACCTTATATTTGTCTTTGAAATGCTTTAAAATGAAACAAAAGGCGATTTTGATTTGCTTAGTTTCAATACAAAACATAGGCTGAATTTAGTATTTTCTCCTATAGTAAATTAGAGATTTCATATTTTTGTACCAAAGAAATGATTCTCAGCTTAATCATTTCACATGTGGACATTTTTTTGTGAAAAAGCTTAACATTATTGCAAACATCAGAATTTTCACATTTTTAGGCACACCTGTTATGTGAAATCTATCGTAGCACCTTTAAGGCTCATAAACAATTTCAATGGCGAAATATGTTTAACATGAGAAAATTCTCATTTTGCATTTTCAATAAATACCAGCTTTGATAATCGGAAATTGGGCAATTTGAAATTAAATCAAACGTCATAAGTGTTTGAAGTACAAGTTGACCATGAGCGCCGCAGTAGAAAGGCCGGCAAACTGCCACCGTAACCTCAA
>JAMKCH010020980.1:0-20829 GCA_023653785.1 Ophioderma brevispina
AATCGCGCTTCCATAACTTTTCCTCCGGTGACACGATGGGTGAATATACTATAAAGCATAAACATAGCCCTTCTGCACGATAATGTGACAGGATCTGCAAGGTGACGATATCTTCAGTATTATTTTGTCTGTCTTTCTTTAATTTGGATTAGTAAAGTAACAAAATATATAAATAAAGTGGCTGAATTCAAATATAAACGGTATCAATAGCGAATTCAGTAATCTTCTGCTCAATGTCCTTGCGCTTTCTTTTCATTTAAGGTGGCTGTTGAAGTCAGGAACGTAGTTCAATGGGCCCGTTTTTAGTTTTCAGTTGAACGGCCTTAACAGGGTGTCTTTCCATATATTTTAACAGAATCTATATTAGATGATTTTTTTCTCATATTTTGTTCATTTTTACTTTTACTATGTTACGCAGTTTTGACCAAGAACAATCACAATGGGCTGAACTGCAAAAGGGCGGGTAATCGCGTATTACGCAATACTCGCCTCTGCTATTCGGCGCGCGCGATGTATGAGCGCCTCAGAAACGCCTTGATGCAGCGTCGATATTGACGCACACCCATGGAAATTGTATGCAATGTAAATGGTTGCCCACGTGAGTTGCTTTTGCAATCACAGGATGGGATTTAAATTTCACGATTGAGCCTCATAAATTGTTGAAGTTGATCATAAGTATCAGATGAAAGGCCAATTTGACCTGGTGCAGAAGCAGTGTGAAGAATAAGAGAAGAAAACGTTGTGGGTTGGAGTAAGGCTATATTTGGTAGCGACATGGGACAATATTTGGACAAAATGGCGAATTTCTCTGTGTCACTTTCCGCGTTAGTTCGTGATTTTCGGTTCCCAGGTTATCGAAATCAATATCAGCAACAGGTAAGAAATGAAATTGAATCGTATAGAGCATATCAAAAAGCTAGGGTCGGTATTTTTTAGTTTTTCATTTTGGGTTACAAATCGTGATTTATGTTACAACCTTTGAACAAGTTGGCGTTGTCCAAATTGGCAAACAAGCGGTTTTGGCTTTTTGGGCCAAATAATTTGATAAAAGTGCAGAATTTGAAAAAGGGAAATACCAACCCTAGAAACAGAATCGTAATACAAATACGAACAAGGCACATTTTTATAAACATTGCTATATTTTTTTATGGAACAAAAAAAAAATGAGTGAAACTCCATTTTTATGATTTTCTCAAAAAATACGCTATTTTGGCGGGGGAAAAATATTCTATTGGAATTATTGGAGTCATTTCTTCTAAAATGTATACTTTTATATAGGTGGAAACAACAAGTAAGAAGATACGGCAAAAAACCAGTTCTTGGAATTCCTGACTCACAGCACACCTTTAAGGCAATCAATACCTTTCACTTACCAATGAAAAACGACTTCCTTCTGGAGGAGCTATTCTGTGTTCAGGGGGATTAACTTTTGGGGCTTTTTTTCTTTTTAGTAAATTATAACATTATTGAAATACTTTCTTGACTCCCAAGTTTTTTTAGAGCTTGCCATGTGTAGTGACGACACATACCATTCGGTGTTACGCTGACTTAGTAGTTACTAAAATGGATTTCTAATGTCAATGCCTTGTTCTATGATTGTGTTGAAAAATTCGGTCATTTTGTACGCAATATTTAGTATCTGAAAGCATGGTAAAACTACAAATATGCTTGATAAGTCCTAGGCCCCAGAATTTTCATGCATTTACTTTTTCTTTACAAGTGGTTTGGTAGATAGATTTTATGATGTTTAATTTTTTAAGTATTTTATAAAAAAATTTGAGATCAAAATACTTAAAATATTTATAGCATTCTGCCAAACTTACGGCAATACAATTTCATGTGAATACAAATATTAAAAGGGGGTGCATTTCGTGATTCCCAGCACCCTTCTGTTTATTCCATTTTTCACTAATTGGGGGGGGGGGGGGTTGATAATTAGATTTTGTATGAGGCCCCCTTCAAAATATGGTATATAGTAAGAGAATCAATATGCAAAAGGAAAAAAATATTTTTGACTTCGGCAACCCCCCTGTACATTCCCCCTGAAATGTTGATTAAGGTTTGCCGAATTCGGAAGCCTTGGCACAATGTATTACTATAGGAAATTAATGTAAAATGTAAGCAATTTACATTTATAGACCGTATTCAAAAACATGGTTCTTTCATAAAAACAACTGAGTTTAATACTTAACACCATCATACCCACCATCTCACTCCACACAACGCCCATCCAACCCCCACCAAAGACCCACACCCCACCACAGAAACCCCACCAACTTTGCCTTCTTTGCCCAAAGTATAGTTTAACACCCCTAGTGGTAACCTGTTTCAGTACATGAATAAAAATCACACCTTTTATAGAATCAGTAAAGAACAAAAAACACACTTGTCTACTCTAAACTGACACTCCCCGGTGGGTCATTTGCTGACATGTTTAGTCCCTTTTCCTATTTGTATCCTGAAACAGTCACAATCTGAACTAATTTTGATATACCCGTAGTGGGACTAGAAAATAATTTCTTGTGAATTTACTAACCCTAGCGGGCCGTCGGTAGTCCATGCAACTGCAGCTATAGTCCCACTTTTTCGGAACAAGCATTGGTCCCTGCCCAAAATCCAAGAAATCCCCCACTCCCCTGGCATATGACGTCGATGTTTCATTGTTTCAAAAAATAGCTTAGATTTGTTGCATTATGTATTTAGTGAAACCTTCTGTGGTCTTTCAAGTCTTTCAAGAGCCGAATGCTGAAAAATGTCACTGGTTTTGAGCAGGGATAGGGACGTATTCCTTGTGTACCAGAATTCTCGACACATGCAGGCAACCTATTGGTTACTTCAATTGTGGAATTGGTGATGTAGTCATGTATTTCACACTCTAGGAGCTTCTAGGGTAAAAGACCATCCATTGTTTTGAGAATTCTTAATTTGTTCTAACGATCAACAGCGATATTTACTATTTCTTTACTCAATACACTCTAAATTTCAGGGATTTAAAAGTTAACCCTTTCGGACTGTTAGTATATAGGGACAATCAAATAGATTTAAATAAATCCCATGTGCCTCAGAATTCATCATCATATATTTGAATTCAATCTATATATTTATGTTCAATGCAATAGAGATTATTTAAAATCCTAACATTGATTGGTCCCTAACTCTGGCTCTTACTCCTGCTTTGAATTCCATGCTAGGATTAATCTGGATCATCCCCTTTTGTAGTCGTTGAATAACCTGAAGGGTACTTTTATATAAGATCATGACTTGACTGCAGATGCAACGTCCAAGTTGCTTTGCCCATAGTCTAAATGCTATAATGGTTTAATAATTATGGTTGGGACAGATAAGGATTAAGTATGTGATTTGGGATTATAGGGTAAAGTTTAGGGTTATTATAGATTAGGTTTTAGGGTTTGATAAATAAAGGGCAGTAGACTAAATGGGATTAGAAACTTGTGATAGTTACCTTAAAACCAGCAAGAAGCTTCTAATATTAATAATACACACGTATAAGCCTATATTGTAGGTTTTGAAATGGCCTAAGAGGCCTATCAATCTAGTCCATGTTTTTGGTGTGTTTTAACATAATTCCCCCTCACTAATAATCAAAACCTAGTTTGTTTTTTCATATATTTTCCAATCAAATAACCTATGAATGAGGAATCTATACATGCCTCCCCTATACATTACTATGTTACCTATTTAAAAAAACCTGTCGCATTCGGAAACCCTTGACACCAAAATTTTCAAGGCCATGTACAGGGTGGGTTGCCAAGTCCAAATTTAAGTTTTTTCCTTTGCATCTGTTTAGTATGGTTATACCATATTTTGGAAGGGGGCCGCATATAAAAACTTGAAATTTTGCCAATAAAACAACCCCCGCCCACCTAGATATCCTTGAGAAAAGCTTATTTAAAAAAAAATGTGAAGTTGATCAGATCTTGCGGTTTGTGTTATGAGCGTAAATGTTTGTTTTTCCACGCTCGCCCATAGGCCACTTTGTGCTGTAATTCTGTCCGTTTACGGACAGAAAAACAAAATTTGCGAATTTCTTACAGATACGAGCGATTTGCATTTAATAATTTAGTATACTGGATTACCAACACCCGAAACTGAAACGGCAGAAAACAATAGAATTGATAGCGAGGCATATTTGCCAGGTAGACCCCTATTTATTTCCATTAAATTCAAAGGTATTCCAAAATTCTGTATTCCAATTTCCAATTTAATTTCCAAGTTTCAAGCACTCTCAGATGCTGTTATGTACTACACCACACGGTTTCCCACCCTCCGCAATTGGCCAAAGAAGGTACACAATAAAACTTTCATATTCGAGTTTCTGTTTTTGGAATACAATTCATAATTGAAATTCATATTACCCATATTATAACGCCAATGTACATGCACTCAACGATCAGTAATATTCAAACCGCCGAGGTCCCCACTCCACAGCAATTTGCCAAAGAAGGTCCCGATCCAATTATATGCCTAACTACATATTTGATCCTTATTGTGAATCCTGTATACATTTTAAGGAACTGACTGCTATCCATTAACCTAACTTAATTTAAGTTAGTATCCAATTTCATTTAATCCCCCTATATGTATATCTATATATATATGCTACATGTTCAATTGTGGAAGGTTCAGAACCCATCAATGACCCCATTTCTTAAATTATCCGCCCAAACAAAGATCACCTGAGAATTTGCCCCGACCCGCCGCCCCCCCCCCCACAAAACAAAACAATGAAAACCCCTTCTCAACACCTTTCAATCCCCACAATCTATTGACTGATAGCACAGGTCAACATTTGTGCACTATTGCTCATCGCCGAACGGGCCAAGCTGGGTAATTTGGAAATGCTACCTGAATGACATTGTTTTTAGAAAGTAAATGCATGAGATAAAATTTTGGCAAAACAAGACTCAACACTTGGGTAATCCAAATGTACTTATCCGACAATAAACCCATTCTGTTCGGCGATTGATAAGACGAATGTGAATGCTTCACACATAACGTAATATGCACTGCCTTTTAAAAATTTTCTAGCACATTTGATATGGAGGGTGCTACGGTTTGCCAGCCCTTTCCTTAACTCACCTCTCTATTCATCTCTTAATAAATATCTACAGGTAAATGCGTTGTGTGGTAGGATTACCTTTATGGTCATAGATTACTCCTTAATTCTAATCTAGTGTGCCCCAGACTATTAACGAAATGTCATTTTTCCCTAAATGTAAATATAGTAGATGGATACTAGATGGAGCTCATTCCCTCTGTTCTCTGGAGCCCTTTTGCAAAGACCACCATCTTGCAAATCCGGACGAAGACCATTCCATTTCACTACCAACCCCGCCCTCCCATACTTCAGTTGAGGGTTGAGTATACCAACCTGAAAAACAATGCTGTCACCCAATATAAGAGTCATTGGATGATTATACCTTCAAACAAATGATAAAACAAGTGTGGGTATTTTGTAAGTCCAACGTTTTTAACAATCATTAAACTCAGTAAAGAGCACTGCAATAGCCACAGTAAGATTCTAAAGGCCGAGTCTAATCTCTAACAGAAAATGCAATTAGAGAAATTTCATGATGGCAAAGTAATCTACAACCTTTTATTGTAACAAACGGACCAATTGCCTCAGTAATATACTAAATACTGATCTGTCCTAAAATAGCAAAATGCTATTTCAGCAACTTGCTTGTTTTACAGCAATAATGAGAATTGTATAAAGGGTATTTACACACTATCAGTAAATATTTGCCATTAAAACATTAACAGATGCCCGGCTGTTATGACTCCCCCTCCTTGTTGCAATTCTGGACCCCATTCCCTTGCACCAAGTTGCACCTACTACATTTGTGTGCAAATTTGAACTGTGATGACTTGCACATCCTAAGCTGTTGTAATCATACACAGCCCCCTGCGAAGACCGTCTCCATAGACCTGCCTATGTGTTAGAGCGGGTGGACACGTTGAAGGTGGCAATGCTTTGGGCTCGAGAATTATTAGATTGTGCATTTTCTATCCCTACCCGTGTTGGCACCCCCTGATTGGTTAAACCCTGGAGCTGACATAAGGGCGCCACAATCTCCATCATAATGCCCAATATCTCTGAGGCACCACTGTTTGTCTCTCCTAAACTGGCAATCATATTACGGCCATCCCCAGCCCATGCATCTTGCAGCTGCTGAAGAACAATGTGGCTTAGTTAACAATTCCTGTGTCTGTGGGGGTGAGTACGCAAGTACACTGCTGCGTATGTAAGAAATGCAGAAGTCCAAGTATGTATAGAAGTAATTTGGTCCTCGTTTGTGGCACTCTACTCAAAACTAATGACCCATTTTCATTAACAGAGATGTAACAAATCTTTCGATTCATGCCCCGACGACTCACCTTCTTCCAAAAGCGTATCAAACTCCAACAAATTCACTGGTTGCTAAGTTTCAGCTTCATTAACTGTGGTAAGTTCTCTCCCCCAATTCACCACAAACTGAAGATAATGGATTTAAAGAATGTGAAGGCCTATTCGAAATTCCCAAATGGTTTGTGAACTTAGGACCAATTATGTTCAGTAAAGCGTACTACTCACACCCTAAGCAATTAACGTCCCACCAAATTGCGTTTGTACTAATCCCTAAATTTAAAGGCTGAACCACTCTTGGTATTGACGCGGTGTCACACCTTTCCCCACTTGACATAGCCCAAGCCCGCAATCCTGATTGTAGTAACTCTGAAGATGCCTTGCATTGCTAATTAAGCTTCTATTAGCATTATTACCTGGTTGTGAACGATTGTTTGACAGCTATATTGTAACTTGTGGATTTAGGTTCAGACCCAATTATTTAAAACAATTGCCATCCACCCCCCCTGTACCTCCTGAATTGAAGGCAATATAGTACATGTTGAACTGTATTTTTGTTGTGAAACTTCATCTACAATCTGCAACCAAGGTTTTTTCTAAATCAAAATTGTATGAGGATTCCAAAATCATGGGTGTCCTTTTTACATGTGTTCTTTTAATGAATTCTAGGGGGAAAGGGAAACGTTTACACTGGTTTATACAGGGGGAGAAATATAAAGGGGGCAAATGGGTTTTTAAGTATACTTCCATTTCAGTACCTTTCAGGTTACAGAGGTATAGTTTGCCCTACCTTAGAGTTTTAGTACCAGAGTTACAAGGTAAGAACGGTTTCAACGTCACACTGGGGTAAAATTTCCGATGCATCGGTTTGTCTAAAAAAAAATTGTGCCAAAGTGGTTCGTCTTACTGTACAGAAGCCGACAATATAAGTTTTTGCGTTGTTAATGACGTTTTGATAATAATTAAAGGGGCAACTATGGGCCGGGGTCCACAGGGCTATGGAGACCACTAGTCATATTTAAAAGTCTCACTTTGAAGTGAATCCAATAATTCTATATACATTTTTCTTATTTGTATGACCCATTACGATTTACACCAGTTCCCAAAACGAACCATTCTCTACAATAATTACCTGAACTTCCTTGAGCCTATTGTACTAAATAATAGGCCGTAAATATGGCAAACTTTAAACCTTTTAGAAACCGTTATGAAGCAGGCCGAAACAGACTTGTATAAATTTTTTGAAACAATTTAAACACTTTTAATTGTTTACCCCTGTACAAATTTTTTTGTCCCTTACAAAACCAAACACCCAAGAACACATTTTACAAAAATGACACCCATGATTTTCAGATTCCTTCCAGAAATTCTGTATTGGAAAAACGTTGGTGTCAATATTGTATATAAAAAAACTAAACCAAAACATCCATCCATAAACCTTGCCCCATGTACTAATAGAACTATGACTGAGGTACCGATACATTCACGGTCCATACCGGCGCGAATTTTGACTACTAACATATCTTCTTTGTTCCAAATTAGAGTTAGAACACACAACACCCGTCCTTAAGCTGCATATTACTACTTCTACTGTGCTCAACACTTAGCACTCACCGGGCGGAACAGCCACGGGTCCATCCAGTAAATGATCATCAACGCTTCGTCCACCACCTGCATCAACATGGGCGTTGCCATTCCTGTTCTGTGCTTCCTATGCTGCGATTTGGTCCGTATTTCTAGATGATAAGCCTCTCCATTGCTTGGCTAAACGCCCTTGTTTTGCTAGACGGAACTAGCGGCTTTCGTAAACTGCGACCCCCCAGAGCCGCGATTAGCAGGAGGATAGTAATAGTTACCAAGTTTGAAGATCTGGTAGCGCGTCCTCCCGACGCGTCTCGTTCTCCCGTTCGAACAAGCTTGACCCTCACGGACAGTTGTAATTTGATAACAACGCACTAATAAACAGTCACTGTAAATGCCGACAAATACGGTAAAATTCCAGAACTATCAAGCACATACGTAGGTTTCCTAAGGTTGAACATATACCACTGAGGAGAAATTTTGGTAAACCGCCAGCCTAGAAAGGCGTCTTAACTCCCCGGTAGGCAAATAGCTAAGTGACCATTTCCAAGAACGCTGCTGAACCTTCACTATATGCAACAACCTGATTGGCTGTGGGAATACAACAAGGATGCGGCACAATTGGTTTCCAGCAAACAAACCTGGCAACGTGAACGTGGGATCAGGAACCTTTCCGGGTGTTAATCAGTTTATTAATGCATTGCGTTGCGCAATAAACTTTATTTAACTAAGGCGACGGTGCAATGTTTAGCAAATCTCTCAACTTTTTTGAGGTAAGTGGGGGGGGACGATGTTGTGTGATCACGAATGCCCCTTAATCTGATCAGATTTCTAATATTTTAAACGGACCTAGCATAGTCATTTTCGTCGAAATCGGTTGAGAATTACATAACGCAGCCCGACTGGCCATTGTGTTCTACTATGATGCATTCACTTCAGGATGGTCCCGAAGCCTCACAACTTGGAGTTACGAACGAACTGAACTGAAAGAAGATACTCTTACATCTTAATTAATGCATTGAGAATTAACATTTTATTTGCTCATCCCCTGTGGCATATTTTATGATTTCTTTATGACATTGACGTGTGTTTACACAGGTGCAATAGGCGAACAGAATTTTTGAATTGATTGACATTACAATTAAAAATGACTAGATAAAGTTACAATGAAAATGAAGATTTTGAAATTTAAAAGAAATATACTCGAAATGCAGACGAGGTTTGTAATTTGAGATAATAGTGTAATTAAGAACTGAGAGTATCTTGCATCGTACTGTCTCTGAATGATATTTCACATGTATAAAATAATTTGAAGTGCTTTGCAAAGTTTCATTTGCTTAACGCATCCCAACAGATAGGACATTTTTATATAATGGCACTTTTATAATGTCGAATTATCTGTAAGAAAGGAAAAACGCACGGCATACAACTACATACATTTTGGTTTAATTTAAGGAATGTATAGGGACTAGCAATTTGTTATGTTGCAACGAATAGTATCGCAGTTGAATTTGCGTCTATGATGATGGTGAAAGAAGACGCCGTGGAGGGTGCTATAATATTTAAAGCCGTTGAGTTTTCTGCATAAAATTAAACAATCCAACCTCCAAAACAATGGCAAAGAATCATATAAAGAAGTTGTTGATCCGAAACACATCTTCGGGAGTCGCATTTATTAACATTGTTAGTCTCTCCTCTACTTGTTCCATTACCGTATTATTTCAACAAATCACAGAATACAAAGGTCTTGTTCGTTTGTGAAATTCTGGCATCCAGCTTCCGACAACATGAACGTTCGCCCTTGCATAAACTTCTTGGTAAAACCTTCTTAATGCAGACAGGACTGGATATTTCATTTGGTGCTCGGGGGCTCTTCCCGAAGGCCTACACTTTTGGTAATGGTGGCATAAGTTTTTGAATTATGTACAACTGATTAAATAATTTTCAATGTTTTTATTTCCCGTGAGTGGTGTGGCCCCTCTTTGTAGGTTTTTTCGCCAACAGGGTTACTGTCTCGGTGGATATTCTGTAATTTCAACTGCTACGTCAAATCAGCATGCTGCTAAGCAAAGAAATACGAGAAATGGACTTTTTGACGAGTCTAAAATCTGCTAGAATTCGACAACAGACTAGCCTAAACAAATTTTTCAAAATTTAACTGATGATGAAATAGTACATGTCCAATAACTGCCGACTGAAAGGTTCGGTTTTATAGGAGTAATTGAATTTTCTTCCCGCTGAATTTTTGGCTGTAATTAAACCCTTCTAATTTCCTTAGTCACTTTTGAATTGACACTGGATATTCGCGAAGACATGTTCATTATTATTACCGTTGCATTTCAAATAAAATTGAACGGGTTCTTGATTAAGCCGACAAGGCTAACTGTACGTCACACCACTGGACACAATTTGCTAATCACCACCAACTTCCAAGATTCATTTTCGTAATTACACACACGGATGTCGTCATTACTATCAATATCGAGTATTCAAATTATATTATCATTAGTGTCAGCATCACCACCCAATCATCAACAAATCATTATCATCATCAACCATCCACTCCCTTTAGCTAAATTTAAGTATTTTTCAAGAAAATATGTTTGATATAAATTTAATTTCGGTTTATAAGGAACCTTATTGAACGTCCTCATCATCATCATCGATTCAAACCTAAAACGATGGTAAATCTTCAATGACTTTTGGACATTTTTAAAAATCATCAAACACAACATCTAACCATTTAAGCATTATTTTATTTTAAAAGATAAAATTGTCTGTTTTGTCTGTGGTGGAACGTCCTTTAATATTGCTGTTTTAACTGTTCCAAGTTTAGATCATTTCCTTTAAATAGCACTTTAGATTAAGAAAAAACATACTAATAGTTGCCAAAGTAGACAAGAAATATTAAAACATTCCAAACTGTTGTAATAGATATCGTGTCCCCTCCATACATGATGAAATAGGTATACAACCGCGATCTCATGCTTGTATGAATACCTGTATACATGACCAGCCTTTTAATTGACCCGAATATCGGGTGACCATAAGTAAGGTGTTTAATTTGCGGAGGTGTCGAACATGCAAACGAAAATGCTTTTTCGTGTTAAACGCCAGGTAGGTTTACCATACTTGTGACACATAAAGTGCACTTTATTGGTACTAGACGATGGTGATAGAGGTGTATTGTGAAGTATATCAATATACTTTAATCGTAAATCTGTGTTGGAGAATGTTGCCTTTGATTTGGAATACAAAACATATGCATAACTCGATTTTTTCAACCGCCGTTTTGTACTACTTCCATTATCAATCTGATCTGATTTTGTTAAAGTTTGTATCTTTCCCTTTTTATCTGTTCAATTCGTATAAAACACAAACACGAGTGATGAATGTATTTTGAAGAGGTACATATTTCTTCCCCTCATTACGTTAAAATCTTATTGCAAATATATATCAGTACGATAACCTCACCCATCGCGTTTTTGTCATCATCAAATATGCAAAGTAAGACCGTATTTGCTTATTTATTCTAATTGGTTAATAACAAAAATATGGCCGACACTATATTCATTCTTTAAATATTGAATTACCTGCAAAACAGTTAAAATGCGGACTTTTGTTACCTCACAAACTAAACCGTCACGACACTGGCAACAGTGTATAGTAATGGCTTGACCCAAACCTAATTGCAACATAATAAAATTTCTTCAGAATGGCATTAAAAAAATTCTTATCTAGTTGACCAAATAGTTTTACCAAATACACAACCATTTTGTGACTAAAATATTATTTCTCTATTTTACTTGAGAAAAAATTCTCATGTTAAAAGTACTTTGTTTATTGTTATTTCCCTAGTGTTCTATTGATATGGTGCCAGGTGTTGTATATGCCTTTGAATTCATGCTAGATGAGTTAAGTACTATAAATAGCTTAGTATTTTCCAAGTTTACAACATTGTAAAATAGGTAGTTCCCATGATGTCATTTAAATGTAAGATGATGCAATGCATATGCCAATTGTACGAGATCCAATTGGGAAGTGTTAGGCTATGTTTATGCATGATGATGTTGTAATAGTTATTATTAGATATTAGGGAATACTCTAACTACAGAAAAAACTTAGTCAGTTGTTTAGTTGTGGATCTCCAGAATGGCGAATCAGTACATAGTATCAGGATCAATTGATTGATACCACAGGAGCTGCTTGTGCAAGCTATTTTGTCTGCTGTCGTCTTCCAAGCCAAAAGAGCTTCAGTTCTTGGAATAAAAAATGGATACCAGTTTTTTGGTCCTAAAAATCGACATTTGTGACAGACGGACTTTAGTGGTAATACTTAATATTGTACTGTATAATATTAGTGTCGGCGTCTTGAACTGCTGGACAAAATTTTCTGGACTGCTCCGAAAAAAAGAAAAAAGATTCCCATGGATCATTAATATGGAATATACATGTATATGTTGCATACTGTCATTTTGGAGTCTTCACTGTGAGGACATGCCATCGTTGAACACAACCCTTTTTTGTTAAATTCTGGACATAAGTCGTCACCTCTGATTGGACTTTTAAGTAAGACTGTAAACTCTTAACATTGAGTATATCATTATTGAATTGTAATTGTGTTTGGACATAACAAATTCTTGAACCAATCAATTTGACAAAATATTTGATTATATAAAATTCAGATCACTTGTGCAAGGCTAATTTGTTTGGGTTTAAAGGGTATTTCTGCCCTTGGCGTCCACGAGTCGTCGTAACAGACCAGTCGTTTTAACAAAATCCTACGAATTCTGTAAATTTTACCCCAGGATGACCTTGAACTGTTATGTGCCTTTTGTGCTAAAATTATAGCGCCATAACGTAGTCTACGGACAAAGGTTGTTTATTTTGTATCACTTCAAATAATATCTACAACTTATAATGTGAATGGACTTAAAAAGGTAACAAACATAAAACTGAACACATTCGCAGATCCGCAGTCTGACAGACAAGTTTGAATTTGAATTGAATACTCAATTGGCCATGGCCAGGCTTTGACTCAAGTCTCTAAATCAAGTCGAGACTTCTAGTAAATAATAGCATGAATTTGCTGCTTGTAGGTACTGTCATGTAAAACGTGGATTTGAATAAACAAGAATCTCATTCCTATGGGCTAGATGCTATCAAGTATGTACGAAACACTCATTTTATATTTTTCAAGACACCTAGTCATGTGAGTTTTCGACGCGTCTCATTGAGGGACAGGTGCGACTGTTGCTGAAATCGCCGAAGGTGAAACAGTAGCTGAAATTCAGTAACAACACCAAATCTGTTGAACAGAAAAAACTGACCAATATGCGCTAGCAGTCCAAGGGGTCAGAACTACACAATTATTTTAATACTGTCTCCCCATTCCCATTCTTTTTACTTACCAATTTAAAATTCGGATCAATGATCTTTAGATTGCTATCATTTGCATCCTCCATTTTGAAATATTTTATAAAGAATGTCTCTTTGTACATATGCAATATTTGTAAGTTAAATCGGCTAAGGGTTGGTGTGTGCAACTACCTTTGCAGATGTCGCCGATTCTCATACGGTATCACCAATATATAGTGCATTGACACGCTTTCGGAAATCAGAAAGCATATATTTATACACTATGGCTCTCAGAAACACCTTCCAAATTGCATCCAATTAATTCTCATCTTTGCCTTTCAAACATTTTGTAAACACATCTACTTAATATCGTTCCATTCAATCAACGTGTACTTGGAAATGCAAACAGTTGATAAGCGAAGAGCCCACGTAGTCACCTTGTTAAGCAGATTTAATTCAGTGATAAAGACGTTGTGCATACATTGTAACGTTTCTATAACTCATAGTTTGCCACAACACCACACGATCTATAGCCATACCAAATCAAGTGGTGCCATATTACATTTGCCAACGTAACTCATAACGTACGTCTTACCCTAAAAAAAACAAGTCCCCTAGCGGAATGTAAATTCACCGTCCTAAACCCTATTTTAATAAAGGGCGCACAGTTTTTTGACAACAATTTATACATGCCTGCAGGCATTCAATGGTCCTTTTCCAACTGCAATAACCGATTTGCTCAGAAAAAACCTGAATTTCTTTGCACGCGATTGTATTGATTCCAACCCTTGGCAACACAAGTCAAAGGTCAGTGCAACCCTGTATACGTGTACTAATTACTTTTCTAATGAAACAGGATTAACAATATCTTTTTTGGGGTAATACAATTTGCGTCAGTAGTCTTCATTGCTTAATCTTGTGTTTGTCTGGTATTGCCTAGTTAGATTGTTATCAAGCATCAACAGAGAAGCATACGAATGCTGCTGTCATAAGAAATGATTGGACTCTTTGGCAAACTGCTGAAATTTAGTTCCTGTGGTCAAGTGCTGATTGACAACGATTGCCGTCGACGTCATAACATATACCGCCTATTCTCGTGCTCCTTGAACATTGTCATGCTACAAATCAGTACATATACATCCTCTTTACCTGTCGCGTTTATTAACCCCTAACCGACATGTTATGCAACGGCAACGCTTTGAATGTAATGTCACACGAGAGTGCCGAGCGAATTTTGGTATAAAAGTAGCCTTAATCTCTAATGCAAATCCATGCTCTATTTGAAATCAAAGCGGAAGTTTTCGGAACAAATACGTCAGAGAAGTGTATTATTTTTTGAAACTAAATATTAAAACACAATGTGGGTTTCATAAGCACGTATTATTTCAAAAGTAACCAAAAATACAGTGGAAGAGGTGTGTTTCAATACAGATTTCTATGGGATAACGTTTACTAATGTGAAAATATTTCCACGCACCGTATATGTTCGATTTTTAAAAACACATTACTTTTACATAAATTTGTTTGTTTAGGATTCTTGGACCTTGAACATTGTTAGTCTTAATTAAATTATTTGGAAATTAAGATACCGTTTCTTTAACTTCGACTTTCTATGGCAGATAATCGATTTATGTCATCAAAATATTAATTTATGGTAAGCATGCTATTGGTTTTAAAACTTCAGTGTAAAAGTTTGTACACCACTCAAGTAGATCTTGAATCTGTTTCTTCCCTTTATAAAAAAAAATCTACATATACCCCCATTTTTTCCGGTTCAGTGATCACCTGCAGCCCTAATAGTCCAGCAAGCCTAATAGGGATGCAAACGCAATTTTTTGGGCAATGTTTTCGTTACAATTAATACCTTGCATTTTGTGCTGGACGTGTCATAGAACAATAGTTACATTAAACTATAAGGAATATGATATTTACCAAGTTCTTTAAGTATTGACATAGTACCAATGGAGGCATACATAACTTTACTGCGTATTCACACACTTTTCTTAATACCCTGGCATCATTGGATTGTAACGCGGTAATGATCAGGCCTCAGTGATAAATCATTAATCCATTGAATCGTAATGAGCAAAAGATCTATATAAATAGAGAGGCAAAACGGTTACGTAATCTTTGGAAATACACCGTCTCGCAATGTTTTGCCGACCACAAGAAAACCTAGATTCCCAACAATAGAAGCAATTGCTGCCTCCGCTTCTTCCCAATATGTGGTGCCGCGTTGCCATATCCTAATCGGTAGTGATACCAATTGTATGTATGTGGTTAGAGGTGTCCAGGTGTTATAATAGTGGACCTGGATCATTGTGCTCAGATACTCTTTTTTCTCTAATTGGCATGCGCGCTTAGAGGTGAAAAATTATTCATTGAGCGGTTTATTTAAATCAAGACACTGACGTGTCATTTCATTCGTTGTTTGGTCATGGGTAGGACAAATTTAACCACCTCAATACCACCCAACAATCCAACACTGATATTTTTTGGCGGATTGTTTGTATCGAATTGACATTATTTGTGTATACCAGCACCCAAACTAATAATTATTCCGTGCAATATCCAAAAATGGGTCAGCCCCTGCACGGACGACTGGGTTTTGAATGGGCTTCACCCCCTTGGGTATGAGCACGTCCCCGCATGCTAGACGCAATCCTTGTTCCGGTACCATTCAGTTCCAATTATACACTTATTTGTGACGTTAAGTGTGAACTTGACATCACAATTGTATTTCACTACATGTTTGGTATGGTGTCAAGAAAAGGTTTGTTAAAAAAAAAAGGATGCATCTATAACCTTGGTTTTTAATTATTTGAGGAAATTTATGATTTTTTTAAAGAAAAACAATTTCGTGTTTTGTTACTCACTACTCTTAAACCCTCCCGCCCCAACCAATCATTGTTGGATATAATATTAGGCCATAGTGCGAACGTGCTTCCCGTGACCAACGTTGATCCAGGGGACGGGGAGTTTCTAACGATGCAACAATTTGACCGAGATTGAAGCGGGCTTTGGTAAATTAGGTTTTCATGTCAGTCCACTAATCAGTCCACTAGACGCTACAAGAGCCCAAAGTACAAGAGGTTTTTTCAAGAATATTCCAATAACGTCTAAAGAATTTAGAAATAAAAAAAAGAAAACCCAAGAATTAGCCCCCCTGGCCAAGACAGCTCCCAAAAAGCGGTCATTTTGTATTACTGTCGAAAGACGTAAGTTAGACTGTGCTTAAAGTAAGAAGGCGAACGAATATTACATCAGCTGGTACAGGAACATTTGTATCGTATACCTGGAACCAAGTATCTGACTTGAATAATCCAAATGAAAAAGCTAAAATATTTACGGATCTCTAGATCGTCGCTTTAACAGAACATCTTACAGAATGAACAGCCATTTGCCAGGGAATTTCCTCACGATGTTCAAGACGAGCAAGGTACACTTAATCCATTTACCATGAATCAACAGCCGTTAATTCTTCTAATGCAGATTAAACATAAGGCCCTCTCTACCTGTTAAGATGATCCAGAGAAAACAAGTCATTAGCAAAAAAATAATTTTGGTCTGCAGATTTGACGTAATTAAGACAGGATTAAACTTTAAGGATTAAAGGATATCCATTCTAATTTTGAGAGAGCGGTTGGCAAACAGACAGTAAAATAGAGGAACAGAACAGACATGAATGGCTCATAAGACGAATAGGATGCTTGCTTTTGTTTTGTTGTCTACTAAAGCATAACAATCCCTTCTGCACGATATGTGACAGGATCTCAAGGTTACGAATATCTCCTGTATTCTTATTTCTGTCCTTTCTTAATTTGGATATTAAGTAAAAAATATATAAAGTAGTGGCTTAATTCACATCTACAAACGGTGATTAATCGCGAAATTCATGTCACTCTTCTGCTCAATTTCCTTGCGTCTTTTCTGTTTCATTTAAGGCAATCTAACTACCCTTTTTCACTACTAATGACAAACGACTTGCTTCTGGAGACGCTATTCTTGTGTCCAGTTGGGAATACTTCTGGGCCTTTTCTTTCTTTTTATAAATTAATAACATTATTGAATACGTCTTGAACAAGTTTTTTTAGCGCTTGCCATGGTAGTGACGACACATACATTCGGTGTACGCTGTATTAGTAGTTTTTACTAAAATATATTCTAATGTAATGCTTTTTCTATAATTTGTTTTGAACTTCGGGCGGTCATTTTGGACGTCATCTTTAGATCTGAAGCAATGGTAAAACTACTTTCATTTCAAAGTCATTGGTTTGGTAGATAGATTATTGATGTGTAATTTTTTAAGTATTTTAACAAAATTTTCGGAGAATCAAAAGTAAACATATTTCTATATCATTCTGCAACGCAATACAATTCCTGTGAATACACTATATTAAAGTTGCATTTTTCGTGATCCCAGCACTTCGTTTTATTCATTGTTCACTGATAGCCTGAGAAAAGCTATGTAAAATTTAGTTGATTCCGATCTGCGGTTTTGTGTTAATGAGCCATTTGTTTTTTTCCCACGGCTCCCCATAGGCCACTGTGCTGTAATTTCTGTCCGTTTACGGACAAAAGACAAAATTTGCGAATTTCTTCTTACGATACGAGCGAATTTGCATGGTCAATATAGGTATACAATGGATACTAAGGCTGACGGTTATCAGATGATATAAATCTAAACTTTTTTGAGTAAGTGGGGGGGGGGCAGTTTTTTTTAAATATTTAATGCCCCATTTTTTTTTTACTTGATCAGTTTTAAAAGTTTACAACGACCTATCTAGTAATTTCGTCCTGAATCGGTTGAGATTACATTACATACGAAGGCCAGACTGCCCAGTGTTTACTTTTCCTAATGCAATCCTACATGATGGTGGCTAACCTCAACACTTGGAGTTACGAACGGAACTGAAACATGAAAGAATATAACTCTTACATCTTATTAATGCAGTGAGAAAATTAACATTTTATTTGCTCATCCCTTTGTCAATATTTATGATTTTCGTTATGACATTGAACTTGTTTACCACATGATGCAATATTGCACAGAAATGTTGAATTGATTGACATTACAATTAAAATGACTAGATTAAAGTTTACAAATGAAAAATGAAATTTGAAATTATAAAAAAAAATATACAGCGAAATTTCAGAACAGTTGTAATTTGAGATATATATAATATTGCACAACTGTCATGAATTAAAGAACTGAGAGTAGTCTTGCCAGAGTGCTGCTGCTTCTGAAATGATATTTCACATGTATGAAATCTTTTTGAATCGGTTTGACAAGTTCATAATGATTGCCCCTAACGATTACCACGAGATAAGACCCATGATTATGCAAGTGGCAATTTTATAATGTAGAATGATCTGTAGAAAATGTGAAAAATAGCACGGCATACAAACACATATGCAATTTTTTTATGTTGTCAAACGAAATATTATCATGCAGTGTGAAAGTGCGTCTATGATGATGGTGAAGAATGACGACTGTGGAGGGTGCTATATTGTGCGATACGATTTAAGCGGCACTGGCACAATTTTCACAAAATATGAAAATTTCTCAATTTGCTCTCAATGTAGTCTAGGCCATGGAAGACACAGAGCATATATTTTACACATAAAATAACCATACCCCCAAAACAGATAGGGACATGATATAGGATAAAGGACATCCAGGTATTTTGTAGGCCAACTTTTAAGTTTCAGGACTTTAATCAACAAAATGTGTTATTATTTTTATTTTTTTCAGTTTTTTAATTTTTTGTTTTTTATTAAAAACCACAAAGGTTATAGACCCGTCAAACACTGTGCATAGCGAGGGAAAAATGCTACGGGTGCGGGTATTGTGTTAAACCGCCATTTCCGTCGTCTCCTGCTGAATTTAACGTCGCCGGCGACGCCTAATTATTAAAATGTTCTGTTACCCATAACGGAGCTGATTTGGTTATGAATCATTTCGGGTGAGGGCTTGTATATAAAAAGCCTTACAACCATGCAAAAATACGATTTTGAAAAATTCGTGAGGGCACACTATTTTCAAATGTGCCAGTGTCTCTTTAAGCCGCTTAGTTTTGAGTTTCTAGCATAAATGTAAACAATCCAGAAAGCCAAAACAATGGCAAAGAAATCAGATAAAGAAGTTGTTGATCATGACACAAATCTTCGGGCGTCTCATTTTATACATTGTTAGTCTCTAATTTCCATACCGTTATTAGTCAACAAATCACAGAATACAAAGGTCATTGTCAGTTTTTGAAAATTCTGCATACAGCTTCCGGACAACAGACGTCGCCCTTGCATAAACTTCTTGTTAAAACCTTTCTTCAATGCAGAAAGGAATGGTATTTAATTTGGTGCTCCTTCCAGAAGACTAGCATTTGGTAATGGTGGTGGAATATAAGTGTTTGAATATGTACAACTGATAAATATTTCACTTGTTTTATTTTTCCTTGAAGTGGTGGGCCCTCATTTGTAGGTTTTCGCAAACAGGGTTTTCTGTCTCGGTGGATATCTGTAATTTCAAATGCTAAGTCAATGCAGCATGCTGCTAAGGCAAAGAAATACGAGACAATGGACCTTTGACGATTCTAAATCTGCTGGAATCAGACAACAGACTAGCTAAACAAATTTTTAAAATTTAATGATGGAGACAGAGTATCAAGTTCCAATACACATGAGACTGCAAAATGTCGGTTTTAGATGAAGTAGTGAATTTCGTTCCCGCTGAATGTTTTGGCTGTAATTACCTTCGAATTTCCTTAGGCAATTTAATGACATGGATATTCGCCAAGACCTGTTCATTATTATTACCTTGGCATTTCAAAGAAAATTGAACTGGTTATTTTAGCCTACAAGGCTATGATACTGTATACGCACAACCCAATGGACCAAGTTGCTAATCCACCACCAACTTACAGGATTCTTTTTGTAATACACACACGGAGTTCGTCATTACTATCATTAATCGAGTGATTCAATTATATTATCATTTTCAGCATCACCACCAAAATCTTTCAAACATCATTTATCATCTCAACCATCCAACTCCATTTAGCTAAATTACGATTTTTCAAGAAAAATCTGTTGATGCTGTAAATTTAAATTTAGGTTTGAAAGGAACTATATGAACGTCATTCATCATATCAGCGATTATAACAACCTTAAAACGATGGTTAAACTCTTCATGAATTTGACAGTTTTAGAAAAATTCATCAACAAACACAACATTTCTACCATTGTAGCTAGTATTTTATTTTAAGCTAAAAATTTGTTTGTTATGTCGTGGTGGAACGTCTTTTAATATTGCTTGGCACATGCGGTCGAAAGTTTAGAGTCATTTCCTTTAAATGAGCAAATTTATTGTAACAATACTAAGATTGAGAAAGTTTATGCACAAGAATATTAAAACATTCCAAACTGTTTGTTAATAGATTATGGTCCCTCAATACATGATGAACTAGGTATACAAAACACGATCTCTGTCTTTGTATGAATACCTGTAATTCATGAACAGTCTC